>VZZY01005963.1:32213-109744 GCA_013400335.1 Eurystomus gularis
GAGGTGGAGCGCGGTCGGGGCCGTTTCGGTGGGAAGCCGTTGGGTGGGGGGAAGAGCCGCGGGTGCGCTGGGGCCGCTACTCCGGGAAGGCGGGAGAGCGGCTGCCCTCCTGCCAGGGCGGCGGCGGCGGGGGCGCTCCCCCGGCCTGCTGCTCCAGAACGTTCTCTGTAGGAGAAAACGTGGTGAGTGAAGCTAAAAGGCAGTGCGTATTTCTGCCAGAAGAGCTTTCTTTAACTTGTCCTCTAAACTGGCGTTGATAAAGGAGTTGCTGTTTTTAAGGGGAACGGAGCAGTTCTCTTCTTTTTCTAGACAACGCTGAAGTTTTTGGTCAGCTGCTGCAAAAGAAATTGGTTCTGTGCTGAAAAGATAGGGATAACGCCCGAATGGTGAGGAGGATGGGGAAGTAATTAGAGACAAACTATGGTGAGTAATACTGGAAAGAAAATCTATTAGATCCGAGTCTAAAAGATTGTACAGTTAGTTATTTGGAGATCTGTCTTCAGACCAGTCCTGTTAAATATTTAATAAAGGTCTTGATGTAGCAATTAAAACTTTACTGATTTAATTTTGCAGTGAGGAGTTGGGAGGCATTGGCGACATAGAGAAGGGTTACAGTACTACACAGAAAGAGCTGGGCGATCCTGGGAGTATGAAATAGGTACAGTAACAATTTAAAGAACAGGGGTGTGCAACTGCAAGCTTGTAGGCTCACAGGTTACAGAGAAATTCTTACCAGGTGAAAGCAACACAAACCCAAAACGTGCATGAGTGGTTACGAGATAGGCAATTGTGGAAAAAGTGAATGCTGACCTATCGTGATCCAGAAAAAGAAGTTACTATTACCCATGAATGAAACTCTGTAAATACTTTGTATAATAATTCTCCAGTAAAAAGGTAAAGTAGAAGAGATGCAGGAAGATGTGCCTAGGACAGGTAGGGTAATTAAGAGTGTTGAAAGAAGTATTTGCCTTTTTTAGTTTTGCAAAATAAGGGTCTTTTTTGCTTTCCATTGAACATCAAGGTGAATACTGTGAAGGAAATATATTGAGCTAAAGAATGATGTTGATACATAAATAATTTAAGATAGATTTTAAGATTAATAATATGTGAAAATTTCTAACTATCAGAGAGTACTGATGTCCAGGAGTGGCCTCCCAAAAGGTCAGGGAGGAGCAAAAGCCCAACACTGTTTGGATGGAATGTGACAGGTTTATAAAAGTAATGCTTTTGTTGCTGCAGCAGGGGACTAAGCTTAGTGTTATCTGTAGACTTCAAATCTGTTCTTCTCTTTATTTGTTTGTAAAGTAGTTTATTAGCAACAACTTGTTAAACGTGTTTTTACAAGAGAAATATTTATTGTAATGTTTGCAGTCAGAATAGTAGGATTGTTCAGGTTTGTTGGTTGCTTTACTGTTTAAAGACGATACTTACTAAATAAGTGGAAAAAAGTTTTCTTCCATGCAGTTCCTCACTGAAGCCATATTTATACTTACAGAACTTAGATTCTGGCTTTAGTTCATGTATCACACCACTTTCCTAAGTCACGTTTCTTTCTTTTAATCTGTTGATAAAATTCCAGTTGACTAAGTGGAACAGAGCTGCTTAAATAAAAGTTTTGTCACTCAGCAGATTTCTCACATCCAAATGATGCAGCTATATCAGCTGAATTTTATAACAGAAACTTAAAGGTTATATTCTTCAGCACATTCGAAGCATCTTACAGTGTCAGACCAGCAATAACGGATGGTGACAGAGATAGGTCAGGAGCACATTTCAGGGAAGGCATCTGGTGTGTGGCTTTCCCATGGATGGTGTAGAATGTTTGTCTTTCTTCTTCACCTTGACGTTTTTTGTGCAGAGAAGTATATGTCTGTCTTTGCTGTGTGTTAGTATGTTAGGGACTGGTTCTGCCTGAGTTTGGGTTCATTTTTAGAGGTTTGCTACATCTAAGGCTCCTCAGTTTTTGCTAAACTGTACTGAGTAGTATTGTAGATGCAGGTGATGTGATTTATACAGTCTCCTTGGGTTTTCAGGAAGCACTGAAGGAAGCATCCTACCAGATGGTTTTGAAGGAGACTGGGTGCTTACAGCATAAAAGAGATTTCTTATGTGCAGAAATAGTTGAAAAAATAAAAAGAGGGCAAAAATAAACTGGTGAAAAAAGGAGGAGGGCAGGAATGTGGCACATGCACTTCAGCATACACAAAGGTAAGGTGGTGTCTTGGGTAGAATGATCTAAATCATGTTTGCAAGAGAAAGCTCTTGGAGTCCCCACTGACAGTTCCCTGAAAACCCCAGCTCAGCGAGCCGTGGCAGCTAGAAAGCCAGGAAAATGGTGAGCCTCCTCAGGGAGGCTACCGAGGTGAAGAGAGAGGGCATCATACGGCTGCTCCAGCTTAGTGCAGCCACATCTGGGGCAGTGTGTGTGGTTCTGGTCTCTGCGCCTGAAGAAGGATACAGCAGGTTAGGGAAGGGCAGCCGCAAGGGCCAAGGGGATCAGCTTCCTTATGGGGAGAGACTGGAAATCCAGGATTGTTCACATCAGGGAGGAGATGGCTGGGGTGTGATCAAGACTTACAAAATGAAGGTAGTGGATAAGGTGAGAGTTATTCATCCCGTCTTGCAGCACTAGAATGGGGGTTGCTTGCTGGAGGTGGTTAGAGGGCATTTTCAGGTGGGTATAGGGAAGGACTTCAGTGAGGGTGACAGGTGGAGCTGTGAAGGCAGAGAGTGTGGGCAGGGATTAGAAAAACTCGTGGACAAGAAGTCCGTTGAGGGGCTGCTAAAAGGACTAGTCAGAGAGGTTCCCGATGTAACAGTAGTGGCTGCTGGGGTGTGTGCGGACTGGGCTGCAGGAAGCAGCCAGGCTCTTGTGCTCTCCTGAAGAAGCATCTCTGATTGCCACTGGTGAAAGCAGAGTGCTGTGTGAGCTGGATGAATCTGATCCAGAACAGCAGTTTTTATGAACTTATATGTCTTAAAAGTCTTTTCAGAGGAAGAACTTCAGTTCTGCAGGATTTGGTTCTGGCTTCTGAACAGTCAGCATTTCCATGAACGTCCTAGAAAAGGTAGTGAGCAACAAGATGATCGTGTTTGCCGATGACATGGGTATTAAAGAACAGGTCAAACAGGAAAAGCTGCAGAAGGACCCTGTAAGACCAAGTAACTGGATAACGTAATGTAGTGGCACATGAATTCAGCGTAGGTAGAGTGATTCAGGTAATATAAACAGAATCCTGACTTCCCATATGAAATACGGGGCTCTCAGTAATGAGTGGTATTTTGTAATTACAGTGAATGGTTCCATGCAAATTTCACCACAGTGCCCAGCAGCAGTCAGAAAGGTAAATCAGATAGTAAATATTATTGGGAAACAAGTAATGAACAAACCAAAGAATCTTGTTATGCCATTGTGTTAAGCCATGGTTCTCCTCAGACACCCTGTGTGGTTCCCTGGCTCCGTGGCCCGGCTCAGAAAGCAGATAGTAAACATGAGTGAGATTTGGAGAAGCAAAACAAGAATAGTCAAAGACACAGACCCGCTTGTGTGTGAGGAATGACCGAGAAAGCTAGGACTCCGAAATTCATCCTGGAAAGGGATGTCTGAGTAGGATATGATGAAGGCCTGTAGAGTCATGAGTGATGTGAAAAGAAGGGGCAGGGGTCAACTGCCCATTCTTCCAGCAGGCAAGCTGGGGATCCACAAGTGAAGCCAACAAGGCCCTGATTCAGCAAGATCAAAAGATGTGGTTCTTCATGGGTAATTGCGTTGGAGAACTTAAAAGGCTATGTTGGGGATGTTTTAAGTGTATGTGCTGAAGAGGAGAATGGGTAGATTGCCACAGCGGGGTGGGGGGGCACTGGGGGATGCTGAACACATAGGAACCCTCTCCAGCTGAGAAAGGTTTGGAATGGAAAAAGCAGTATTATATATGCTTGCCTTATTCTACTTTTTTTCCTAGCCTTTGCTTGTGGCCACCATTTGATAAAAGTTACTAGGCTTAAATGGACTTTGCTGTGATCTGCTATGGCTACTTTTATGTTAGCTTCTTACTCACAGGAGTAATAATTGACATGGACTTTCTTCTGTACAGTTTCTCTTCAGTCTTTCTTAAATAGAACTAAGTACCACCTGCCAAACCTTTTCAAGGAAACATGGGTATTGCTGGTCGTTATCTGGACACCAGCTTTCATGAGTATCGAGTCTTTTGCAGATAAGTTACTAGAGTTTACTGAGTTATCTAAATGCGAAATTTTCCCTGTACAAGTGTTCTTTTGTTTCTAGGCTCAGCAGGATCCATTGATGCAATTGGTAAACATCAATTGAGCTATTTCACTCTCCGGTTCAATAATTACAGTTTCAAGACCATTTCACATCTTTCCAATCATTTTCCATTACATTTTTTGTCAGTTCCAGCCTCTGCAGATCAGGAGCTCAAGGGTGGCCTCCCTGATTCTGCTCTGGCTTGCCTGTTGTCCTTGGAACCTCTAGACTGCTGACTGTTGAGCAGACACTAGTACTGGTACAGATTTTCTTACCCGGGGAATTTTTTTGAGCCTAAGCATGATGAAGTAAGTATTTATGAAATATAACATCAATATTTCATAAACATTAATGAGAAATACAGCCTTAATAGTTTTACCATTTCATCTTACTATGTCACATACCTTGGTCTAACATGGTGCAATTATTTAAAGTCATACTCTGTTGATAGACATTTAGATTATTTGAAAGAAGTAAAAGTATCAGTTAACTATTTGGCTTTCATAAACTGATTTAATGACTTAACTGTGTGAACATGAAAATTCTGAGCATAAATATCTGTATCCAGCAGTTGTAGCAAGTTGTGTATCTGACAACACTAGTTGTCTTATTGGTATTATTTGTTGTTATAAAATAATAAACTAATGAAGAAACAGAGCGATATTTTATTTTAAAGGTAAAGTCATATATAATATATATATATATGGCTTACAAATGTGGGAGATGTCTGCTTTTAAAGTGACCCACTTTGCTAGCCATTAAACTGGATTTGATGTTGCATACATTACTAAGGCCGTGTCATCAAGGTTATGTATGACTTAAGAGCGTATAAGCTATTATAGACATTATAAGAGATGCAGACTTTATAACAATAAGCAGTTTAGTGACAGGTTCTTGGTCCTTAGTTTGCTTTATTGCTGGAATAAAGCTGACTAAGCTCTGACTTCTGATGATTGCACTGGATGCAGAAAGTTTGGTTTTTTAAGGAACAGGAATAAATGCCTAATTTTTTAAAGGAAATACCTTTGCCTTCTGGACTCAAGCCACATACTTGAAAGTCCTGTTTTCGCTAATACAGGATCAGAGCTTCAGTGAGATTGCTGTTCATACCACACGGGAATAGCAGTTTGGATTTCAGCATTCTTTTTTATCGAGTTTTATGAAATCTTATTTTCAAGCCTTCCATCATTTCCTTCACATGAAAACAGAAAACACCCCTAAAATGTAGAAAAAGGGGTCTGTGTGAGCCCAAGGCTGCCTGCTGCAGTTTATTTCGGTCGGGCAGGAGCTGGGGAGCCCACGCGGTGGCACTGCTCAGCCAGGCAGCTCCGCACCTCCTGACCATCCCATCTCCTCACTTACTGTCCTCTTCTTTTCCAGAAGACTGCTTCAAGGGCTGCGGCAAATTTAAACACAAACACTTCATTAGGAGTGGAACAAATTCTCTCTAGTCTGTTTAAAAAAAACAAGCATGCAAATAAACCAGTAACAAACAATATGCAATGACCTGTTAATATTTTCTTGACCAACATACTTTACCATGCGTTATGGTCCCAAGAGAAACAAAGAAGGAATTTGAATAAAGGTTTGTGAAGAGGTCGATAATTATGACCAATGTAAGTGATGCAGTAACTTTCTATAAAAGCAGCTGTATTCAGACCGACCACAGTGACCAGGAAAGTATGGCAGCTGTTTACTGATTTACCTGAGCCAGATGTGGGGAATTAAAGTTACAGGTGATTTGGAGAATTCTGTGAACTGTCTTTCTTCCTCCCCAGTTCTGCAGAAGATGAAAAATGAGCAAGATTCAAAAATACTTAAATCTATATTTGATAGAAGTTAAGTGCACTGCAACATGTAATGCAACTGAATTACCAGTTAAGTGTAGTGAGGATTAGATGTTTGTGAATCTGCTTGTCAATAAAGGTGTTTTAAATGAACGATCTCTTTCCTATTGCTCCCTTACTTTGTGTACATAAATACACAGTGCATGTACTGTGTTATCTGGGGAAGCATTCTGCAAGCCTGGATTGGCAATTGAGATCTTATTTATTTTTTATCTTGTAATGTTGACATACTGTACAATGATGGGCAAAGCTCCCTGTTTCTCAGTGCCATTCTCTGCTGAGCCATAAAAAAGCTGCAATCATTATTCTATTTTTTTTTCATAAAGCACTTTGTAGCCTGTATGTGCAAAGCACTATGTATACACAGTGCACCAAAGTTTCTACTTAGAGGGTGGTCCTGACATCAAAATAGCATACCTGTGTGTCTCCTGTCTGCAGAAGGGAATGACTGAAATGGAATAGCATAAATGATATTCTTGTATTACCACTTACCCACGTGTCTGGCTAGAGACACCAAAGGAGAAGTAGGGCTTAAGAACTTGCTGTGATACCTTGAATCCAGGAATGTTAGGAAGGAATGTTGAATTCCAGGAAAGTTAGGAAGGGAAAATGCTGCAAAATACAGCTGTGTGTGAAACAGACATCATGCTATACTGAATCTGAGATGCTGCTTTTAGCAGCAGATCCCACATTGGTGGAGTAATAAACTCTGTCCTGTTGGACTGAATTGATAAAGGTTTTTAATAGAAGATACAGAGCTCTCATGGAACTTGATGTAGGTAATGGGGTTCTTTCCTAAACAGAAATGACAATTGATCATGTGATTTTAAAAATAAATATAGCATTTATGCAGTTAAATGATTTCTTAATAGCTTGCACGTAAATACAAGTGTGCATGAAAACTTACCAAGGAATTTCTCCCTTGGCTTACCTAGAAGGGGAAAGAAACGGTATCGCTGGGTTTGCATTTCAACTTCTGATCAGTGTTCAGAGGATGGAAAAGCAAGGTAGTGTGGTTCTGTTTTGATTTTTTTTCTAATTAATGAATTACACCTTTTTAAAAAAAATTATCTTTTAAATCCAAAAAGAGTCTATGTTCTCATAGTGTTTTTAAGGGAACTGTCCCATTCAACCAGGAAACTTTGCCTTCAGAGATCATGGGCCTACAGTATAAGCACAGTATTGGGATGTTTTTTGTTCTTTTGAAGACTGAAGAGAAGAGCTGCGCGGGCCACTGCTGCTCTCACTGTGTTTTACTGAAAGAGGAAGCAAATGAAGTTGGCAGATGTAGAATTTACAAGTAACGTATGTTGTATGTGTTGCTGGTGCATGTTACTTTTTCTTGGTTTTGTTTTAGTTTCCATTTCTTGGTGGTGGCAGTTTGACTAGTCCTAGTCTTACTGATGCTTAGGTTCTAAATGTCAAAGTGTCTGTTCATATTGAGAAGTCTCAAGAACCAAGCCTTTGGATACTGTCCTGGTGTCCTGGCAGTCCTTTTAAAATTACTTTATTTTTTCTAAATGTTCTTGGAAATATTGTCATTTTGCAGAACTGGTATGTCCTACATAGCAGTGACTGGGTGATTACTTATAACTTGTCAGGTTTGTGAATCTTTTTGCAGTGGAGAGACTGGTCCCATTACTGATTCTGTCTCACAGTCTAGGTGTTCCCACCTTTTTCTGGAGCTATTTGATAGCAGTTAAAGTTACTGAGAAGGCAGAGACAGCAGTATATATTTACTGTGAAATAGAACTGTTCACAGTTAATGCAAATTTAGGACGAGTTTAAGAAGCGAAAGAATTTGCATCTGGCTTTATGGTTTGAATTTTTCAAGGTCACATCTGGCTTCTGCAGGCATGAAGGTGTTAGAGCAGATGAATGTGTGACACTGAGTGACCACTGTACACAGTACAGTGAGAGACAACTGACTTCCAATAAATAAATTATTCTTACAGAATCACATAATACAGTTCAATTAGATTTTCTTATCATGTACTAGCCCTCATGTGTCAATGAAGAATTGGCTTACAGTGTAATTTCTAAAATTATGTGCTCAGGCTATATCCATGTTGTATAAATTTAGGGAAAATCTATTCTTATATTAGGCCTTTCTAATGAGAATCCTTCTTGCCTGGGAGGACATCTTTGAATTTACTTTTTTCACAAAAACTAATTTTCTATCAAAGTATCACGTCATTAACAGCAAAACCTTTTTTTTTATTATTTTTTAAATTACAAAAGTATAATTTAAGGGATACATTTTCAGTAGATAGTGATGCATTTTTAGAAGCAATCACTTATGGAACCAAATTAGATTTATTTAACTCTAGTAGTAGTAATTTATAGGGGTATTCAGAATGCTCATTTTGCAGTACTTTTGTGTCTTGTTACTAATGCAAGTCCATTTGTCCTAATTTGTGCATGGGACATTAGTGCTTACTTTTAGACAGGCTCAGAGTTGTTGCCTGATTCACCTTTCAGGAGCAATTTAAAGAGAGTGACTGATGCTTTGGAATTTTGTTTGTAAATCAGCTGTGTTAGATAGTCATTACAGCAATAAGGTTTTTCATACATACTGTGGACAAAAATGTAACCACAGTTGTTTATTCAAAAATACCTAGTTAGGTTGACTATTGTCATTTCTTACCTAAGTTTTGTTAGACAGGAAATTTTGCTAAATTGGGTTAAATTTGAGAAAATAATGTATCATTTGGGGTCTGGCATTTTAAAGGTGGTGAATAGTTCAGCTTTGTATGCAGCTTGTATCTGGCATGCGTTAGGTAGCCATATATGAAACAGAATTGTGTTCGTAGAAAAACATTTTTTAATCACAAAGATAAATCAAACCAGATGGTCTAGATTTTTTTTTTTCTTGTGAATGTATTTGCTTAGTCCACAGTCTTCAAGACTTGGGGAGAAGGATTTGTTGGTTGGGGTTTTTTCTTTCTTATTGTGAAATTTAAAGTTTCACTTCGGTCTTCTACACTTCAGCCATCTACACTTCAGCCATCAATTCGAAAAGACTCTATAGTGATAATAAATTCTGAATCACAATTACTTCCAGTTACACTTTCTGATAGCTACTAATCTTTCTGCTTCCTTTCCTGAGAAGATAAGGTGCTTTTTGTCTTGGGTGGGGTTTTTTGTTATGTTGGTTTGTTTTTTTTTTTTCTGGTACTATTTGCTAATGTTTCGTCAGAGTTATATGTGATGTGACAGGGAAATCTTTAAGGCTTTACCAGATGTACACATCTGGTATGAAAATATAAACATTAGCTTACATTTAACAGAGCATGCCATACTGTTTCTCAAATAGCATACATCTCTTCCAGTACAATGTTCTGCTGTTGATTTATGTTAGGCCTTGTTTTATTAAACAGGTTTAAACACTCAAGTACTATTTTACAAGTGAACCACGATCTTGTTATCAAGTACAAGTAGGGTTTTGTGCTGTTGATACGCTGTTACTATGGCTGATGATTGGAGGTTTGTAAATGATTTATGATCTTGCTTTAGGGAAGATTTAGTGCAGAATGTAAAGGTCACAATCACATTGTGCAGAAACTGGGCCCAATATTTTTCTCAGCAAAGACTGTACTAGGAGAGTTGAAGAAGAATTCTCACATAATTTGTGATTTGAGTGGGAAATGGGCAAGAAAATTGAAATTGCTCTCAGCTGGGAATCCTAGCTTTGCAACATGCAGGGGTTTTGTAACATTCTAATTGGAAATACAAATAAGTACATTGTCCTTTCTATTTGTGTAGGGTTATAAGAAAGCTGTTGATGTCCTAAATTACACCAGTCTTGCATGAAAAGTTTTCATCAGTGAACTGGCCTTTTGTTATTGGAGATGATTGTGGAAAAGGGCGCTGAGACATTGATATACCATCACATGCTTAAAAACATGCTTGCAGCCTAGGGAAATGTACTCTGCTTTAAATCCTTATACAGATGCCAGGATGTAGAAGTTACTCCTGGCTCTTTCTCTTCTGTGTCCAAGAAAGAAAAATAGTTCTGCCTTCCTGCACGGGAAACTAGACAGGGTTGATACATGTAGCCGAATTTGTCCAGATAGGAAATGCAACCTGCTGAAGTTTAAAGATTATTTATTAACCTCAACAGCCCCAAATGCTACAGCTGTTAATCAGGTCAGTGTGTAAACATGTTGAAATTATTTTTGTAGATACTTTGGTCTTGAATTTGATCTAAAATATGGGGGAAGAGGTATAAAATACAGACATTATAAACTCTCAAAAATTGAGAGGTTTTAAATTGAATTCCTTGGCTCCTGGCCATGTTTCCATTCTCCTGGTGGAATGAATGCACTGGTGCAGAAGGATACCTTATATAGCTGACAAAGTTTACATCTGCGTATAGCAATCTAAATAGGAGGTTCAGTTCATCAGAACACTGCTACACCAGGAGCCCAAAATACAAACCCTGGACAAGTGAAATACACTGTTTTAAGTAAATTTTCAGTTCAGTTTCCATTCAGAACTTACCAGTAAAATCACTCTCCTGTCACTTGAACTGTGTTATATCTGTGTTGAGATTTCGTCTGATTTTTACTCATTTATGTGATTATTTTTTGCCTCTGCTCTGAGGCAGTGCAGAGCTTTGCTGCCCAGTCTCCTAGTTGTTTTCATTTCTTCTTCCCATGCCTCATACATATTTTACCTGGGGTTCTAGTTGAACCCCTAACAGCTCCATACTTGATTTTACCATTGCCCTCCTTGTACCCACTTCCAGTTTTCCCTTTCAGGTTGGCAATTTCACATAATAGGCTCAGCTTCCTGTGGTTCTGTTGCTGTTCTTGTTCGTTCAGTAGTTTGTGTGCCTGTGGCACTATAAAAATAATGGTCTGCAAAGAGTATTGAAAAGTATATTTATTGCAGTGTGAAGGAATTAGTATTTATAGTAATCAAGCATTTTCAGCAACTGACTGTGTATTAAAGTTCAAATTCAGATGGTGGAAATCCCAGTGGAGTAGCTTTGCTTATAGCTAGTAAGAATTCCAGTTAACATCACTATTATAGTTTCCCATTTTATGGAAGGTGGTTACTCTCCCTTTCAGTTCTGATCTACAGGGTTTTGCCCTTAAACATCAATACTACTACAAATGATCTCTTACTAGGTGAAAGCTCGTCACCTGTCTTGCATTTGTGGCATTGATCTCACCAGCTTTCTGTAATGACAAAGCGTTGCTGTTTCCAGAGGTGTGAGTAAGACTAGGAGCTCTTTCCATGTAACCAGAAGGCAGTGCAGCACACGAAGTTAATATGTGCAACCGAAAGATTTCAGACTTGGTTTATAAGCTACTTTGCATTCTTATTTGGGAACCTGAGCAGTCCACCAAATATTTGCGTTGTGTTTATTTGCCTGGTTTCACCATCATTTCTTCCCACTTTTACTTGCAGGTTTGTCACCTCCTCCAGAGAGAATCAAAACAATGTCCTACGTTTTTGTAAACGACTCTTCCCAGACAAATGTGCCGCTGCTGCAGGCCTGCATTGATGGAGATTTTAACTATTCCAAACGACTGTTAGAGAGCGGTTTTGACCCAAATATTCGTGACAGCCGAGGCCGAACTGGCCTTCACCTTGCTGCAGCCAGAGGAAATGTAGACATCTGTCAACTCTTGCATAAATTTGGTGGCGACCTACTAGCCACTGATTACCAAGGCAACACAGCCCTTCACCTGTGTGGGCATGTGGATACCATCCAGTTCCTAGTCTCTAATGGACTTAAAATTGATATTTGGTAAGTGACCTTTTTTTTCTTACAGCACATATTCTATAATGTATTGGTCTTTTGTCTCCAGAGCCTTGCATATGAATCTGCTGTTGCTGAAAAGCTGTATTTGGTGCAATTCAACTTTTTAAAGATACCGGTTAATAAAAACACAAAATAAGAAGGCAGAAAGACAATAAGAGGCCACTTGTGCTAGTCCGTGGAACAAGCAAAGCAAATACAAATAGCAGCTGCCGATGGGGGCTGCTAAGTCTAATTGTGCCTCACTGATGACATTGCTGTCCTGGTTTGGCCAGACAGTCAAGTGTGGGTGGGTGGCCTCAAAGAAAAAAATCACATTGACTACTTTAAAGGAATTTTCTCCACCACAGCTCTATTGTTTTACTTGTTGTACTGTATAAGACAAAGAATATACAGTGTATGTGTGTGTCAGTTCATTCCCATACTCCTTTGGTGACAATGCTTCCTTTCAGTGTTTTCCTCCTCCCTCAAAGTCCGTGACTCAGTCCTTCTTTTAAATATGGTATATTCTTTCCTTCTGGCTCCCAGCAGCTGTCAGATGCCAGTGCTCAGATGTAAGCTCTCAAGCTGCAGAATAACTAGCTGGTTCATTGGAGTAACTGAATTATTTTGTTTGTGGAACTTTCTACATATTCACAACACATGCAAAAAACAGTAGTAACTTTAAAACCTTTGATTTTTTTAATCTGTCCCTTTTTCATGTGTCCCTCATTAATGTTTTCAACTCAACAAAACTAGTTATTGGCAGACCAGATTCTTTATGGGTTGTGGATTGGGAGATTTTTTTTCCTCATTTCAAACAACTCTGGTGAAAATCACTGGTCTGAAGGCAGCTTTGGGCCTGTTCAGTATTATTTTAATAGCAGCAGAGGGACCATCCGTACTTTGTTTCATTTTTGCCTGATGACCTAATACCCACATGGAAAAGGAACTATGAGGAACCAGATTGCACAATTCTTTCTTGAAATTAAACTTAATCTTGAACGTTGCTGTAAATCTACTGTTTATTTCTTGTTATAACACCCAGAGATTCCAATTAGGTTAGTGTACTAGGAATTTTGATATTATTTAGAGGAGAAAGAGTTGTGCAATTTCAAATATAAATATACTGACTTTCTTCTATAGCCAGTTATGCTATAACTTTTCTAGACAGGAATTTCTTACTGTCTGACATAACAGAAAATAGTTCTGAGGACTTACAGCATTATCATCTGTTATGCTGAGTTGTCTTGTTACAAAATGTATATATTAAAAGTTTCTTTTCTTCTCATGTCCATTCGTGGGGTTATTTTAGCAATCACCAAGGTGCGACACCGCTTGTTCTGGCAAAACGAAGGGGTGTGAATAAAGATGTGATTAGACTGCTGGAGTCTTTAGAGGAGCAAGAGGTGAAAGGATTTAACAGAGGAGCTCACTCAAAGCTGGAAACGATGCAAACTGCTGAAAGCGAAAGGTATTTACAAACAAAAATAATTCCTAGGAGAGATAATGTTTATGGCTTTTAGTTTTCTTTAAACTTACCAAACATAATAAAAAATAACTTTTGCTATTGATATTTTCATTTTATGGTGGAAATTTTTTAAAATAATTACACATTTTCCATTACAGTCGTCCAATAATAAATATTCTACCACTTACCATGAAGCCAAAGGGAAAATGCTGTGAAAGGGAAAATGCCAGTATCACAGACACTTGATAAGATAAATTGTCCATGCAAAGAAGAGATAGCAGACTTTCCATCTATCTGAATTTGAATAAAGGATTTTATACAGTGCCGTATATGAAATTTCTATTGGTAGTAGTCCTAGAAAAGATGGAAAATAAAATAAGAATTTCATGGTGGCTAAAGAGATAGTTAAAGGAGAACTGAAGATTTCAGGAAAATTGCTGACAATTTTAGGGGAAGTATTTGTTTAGAGGGAAGTTACTCATGAATTCCTAAAGAACAGGTTCTAGGACTATGCTTACTTATAATTTTCATAAATGGTGCTGGCATAGAAAATAATAGCATGTTAGTGATACTAAGAAGTGAGATATAGGCAAGAGGAAAGAGGAAAATTGGGATGGCATAGACAAAAACCTGGGATGACAAGGGAGAGGAAATGAATAGGAATAAATTGTGATTCAGTAGCATAAAATACTACTTCGTTTACCTAAAGCTGTATGCTGTAAAATGGAAGTTCCTCAGTGGAAAACCAGGGTATAGGAGAAGAGGCTTGATATATTAGTCAATTCCAGGAGTTGATGCTACCCTGAAAAAGGCAATGAAGTCCTACAACGTGCAAAATGACGTATTTCCACTACATAAAGAAAACTGTCAGTGCTGTTGTAAAAATGGAGAAGCGTTACTTCAGCGCTCAAGGGAACTGAGTTTCTCCTTGTGAAAGGAGGCAACTAGAGCTCATTTTAACTTGGCAGAGAGGTGTGTGGTTGCTGACAAGAAGTACTGGTTTTGAACAAGGTAAAATAACTGTTTAAGACAAAAGATGTTGATAGGATGAGAGCCAAAGGGTACAGATAAACCACAAACACTTACTGATTGAAAACTGGGAGTGGTTCTTTACAATGAGTTTCCAAGACAGCCTTCTTGTAGGATTTAGATGAGGCAAGTTTCAAAGAAGGCTAATTCTCTTGCAGAAATTGAATTGCCAGTAAACATGACAGAACTTGGGGCTAAAGTTAATAATGCAGGAGATCCTTCCAGAACTGTTTTGTTTTATTTTAAATTTATATTGGAAACAGGCTATCAACTTATTTTGAATACTTGCTCTTACACTGAATTTATTAAAATTTGCAATTTTTTGTATTGTCTAATAATAACCTTGAACAGTGACTGCTGGAACACTGTATCACAGAAGAAAGGGAGTTTTGTCACAGTTGTTGTTCAGCCTGTGTCAAAACGTGCACAGCCTGTACTTCAAATGAAAATTAAACCATGTAGATGGAGTTATCATCAAAGTTGAGTAAACAGAAAAGGTGAAGATAAGAGAATTACAGAAATCATGCTAAATACTCCCAATGAGCAGATTGGAAATTCTCTCTCCCCCATCATCAGAGAGACTGTTTTAAACCCTGAAATAGAAAATACAGTATTCTCAAAATTGCATGGGTATAAATGATAAGAATTTGTGCATATTACCTTTCTGACTTAACTAAATTTTATTGAAAGTTGCTTGTCACACAGCAATGCATTTATGTTGGTTTTTGTTTAAACATATGGACCAACAGCTCAGCCCCATTTAACTTCCAGGTTTTATTTGCTGGTGTCCGTTTAATGAGCATAGCTTCCTTTCTGCTGTTTGACCTTCATAAATGTTATATTGTTTGCTTTGGCAAGGAAGTCAGCAACTCTCCTTGGAGAGAGGCACAGAGACATAAACAGTGCGCTACCCAGCTTGTTTGTGAAGTGTTTAAAATGTCTGAAATACATTATTTTAAAAATAACAAATAACAGATGCCTACAGCAGCAAAAGCAAGAGAGTTTGTGTGCTGTTTGCTTTGTAAATAAATAATGTCTTTGTGACAGTTGGCTTTTCAGACCTCCACGGTTTCACTCCTTCCTCTTAGTATTATTTTCACATTTTAGAGACACTTAGATGAATGTCTTCTGTCCTCTCCACCACCCGACTCCCTTACATTATGTATGAACCTATGGAGAAATAATGGTGGCTTTTTCTGAAAACAGTCTCTGACTTAAGTTTTCTGCTCCTCATTACATAGAGTTCTGCTGCTCTGGAAGCAGAGGCCAAAGCTAGGTTCCTGAGTCAAATTTTTTTTCTCTCTGCACTCCTCCCAGTGAGGAGTGGCCCCGTGCTGTCAGGAGGCAGAGCTTGCTCGTCCACCTTTCAGCACAGAGGATCTGTCCAGTGACTGCACCCACAAGTACCTCCAAATGGGAACTTCCATGTTGTGCTGGAAACAGAAGAGCTCATCTGTCTGGGCTGTGTGGCACAAACTCTTCTGTAGGCTGCCTTGCTGCATTACCGTTTCTTAAGCAGCTGTAATTTGTAATAAGAAAAAATATCTTGAATAATGTTGATTTTAATTGGGTTGTAATATAAAATGGCAAGAATATTTTCTTTGTACCCTTTTCTATATAATAAGCAAGCATGTGATCTTTTCACTTCAATTGCATTGCACCTTCATTTAACCTCTCTGTGGTTATGTATTAACTAGTTAGTACTTAATGAGTGAGTAGTTCTGTCCTACACCAATGGCTGTATTTTATTAGACCCTTTGTTTTGCTTGGGAAATCATAATAAGCAAGGAAGATGACTAAGTCTTGCAGCTATAGGCAAGTAAAAATAGCTTTACAGCAAGGTAAATATTTAAAAAACAGAGAAGACAAGGTGTTTAATGGGTGGTGTGACACAGTGATACTTCAGCGAGCTGTGGGAGTTTAGGCTAGTTATTCTTCAGGGGCTGTACTTCCCAAGAAAAAATACCATATGAATCGTGTGAAGATTTTTCATGGTGTAATCTTAGAAGAGACATTCATAAATGAGATTTTATTCTGATAACAATAATTAGTCAGTTTATTATTGTCACCAAGAACAATAGCATTTCTACCATTAGTATTGACTTAGAAATTACTTTTCCCTGAAATGTTTTCTTTTATTATTGCTATAAGAGATATCTAGGAGTACTGTAATGGAAACCAATCAAAAGGAAGGAAAAAATCTGTTTTTTCGCTGCTTACCTTCTGCTCTTGACATCATTGTGTACATAGTTTACCATTGCTTGTCAGTGCTTGTCAGAGCCTGATCCTGTAAACACCTATATATGTAGTTTCACTCAAGTGGGAGGTGCTACTAGTGCAGACGGCTAGAATTTTACATAAGTGACATCAAGTGATGAGAAACTTTTCCTGTTCTTCATAAGGTTTTTTCATACAGCAACAGAGAAAGTTCCCTGTTACAAACCAATTGTTGAAACCAGCAAATTTGGGAGAATGGTACAAGAAGCCATGCAGTATTTGAAACAATTTACATTTTTTCTAAAGGCAAGTCATTGTAAGATGACCACATTATTCTAATTTTATATTTGTTTCTCATTTAAAAGTGAGAGTTCCAGTCCCTAATTTATAGTCTGACAGTTTAAGGAAGCTTGATGGATTGGTAGTGGAATGTTAAAACATCAAAGCAGCTGCTGAATGCCGTGTGGCAGAAAACACAGCAATGCCAACCTTGTCCTGAAGATCAGAAAGTTTCTAAACTTGTTATCCAAATTTATTTTTTTCTGTGAAATTGTTATGCTAGAGAAGAGGCCTCTATAACAAAGACGCAGAGAGGAGAGTAAAAGACATCACTGCAGAGTTCAGAATCTAAATTCTATTGGTTTCCAACTTTCCATTTTACTCATCAGACTTTTATTTTTAAGTCATAATTTGATGTTTTACTAACAAGAGCTGTGCCCCTTGAGGCTCTAGTTTATGCTTCATTAAATTTTGCTAAGCCATATTTAACAAGAATTGTGGGGAGTGACTTTTGAAGGCTTCTAGGTGGCAAGCCTGCAAACTCACTGCAGTTGCAAATGCCATTCTCTTTACACTGGTTAATAAAACATTCCTTCAACTAACTTATGTATAGAGTTAGGAGTCTTTTCCTGATCTGCTTTGTCTTGATTTAACAGAGGCCATGCTATGAATCTGCAGGTGGGTTTAGTTTTTAATTTAGAATGTTTCAGTTGCTCTTAGTAGGATTACTGTCAGAGGTGCATTCTTTTGCTCTGATGTATTTTTAACTTTAATCCTTTGTAGTGCGA
Source organism: Eurystomus gularis (assembly GCA_013400335.1). NCBI lineage: Eukaryota > Metazoa > Chordata > Aves > Coraciiformes > Coraciidae > Eurystomus > Eurystomus gularis. The sequence continues at coordinate 49,861 of VZZY01005963.1, forward strand.
TGGAAAGCCATTCCCTCCTTAATCCAAACCTACAGCAAGGTGAAGGAGTTCTTTCCAGTTTCCGTACGACATGGCAAGAGTTTGTGGAAGACCTGGGCTTCTGGAGGGTGCTGCTCCTCATCATTGTCATCGCTCTTCTGTCGCTTGGAATAGCATACTATGTTAGTGGGGTGCTTCCTTTTGTAGAAAACCAGCCTGAACTGGTGCACTGAAACAAATAGAAAGAAGTGCATCCTGCTTTTCCCTGTTCCGTTCTTATTTTGAGTTTCTTGGAATTCTTCTCTTGGTGCAGGCAGTGGCAGCTGTATATACTGTTTGCCTTTTGTACTTCTTAACCCCTTTGAAAGAGGGATTAATTAATTTCAAGTAAAACACTAAATTCTAAGACATTCCTAAGCTACCTCTGATTTATCTTGACCTGAAAGCAAGATGTGAAGATAATCCATAAAACATTATGATTAGAAAAGGCCTTTCATAATGAATATTCAATTCCTGGGCATCAAAACTATATCCTAGTACAGAACCAAATTTGATTTATTTTCCCTATGAAGAGAGGTAAATCTGTTGTTAGATTTTTTTGTGTGTGTGCTTCAGTCAAAAGAAGAATATTCTTTTAAAAGTCCTCCTCAAGAAATCTGAATATTATAATTAGACAGTAATAAACTACAACTTTGTAGTTCTTTTAATGCCTCCCCATAGTTTCATACCTGCTAGTTTATAAAAAGAATGAGAAATAGTTCAAGTTTTACTGTGTCTTTAATGTATAGATCACTTCTTTATTTATTAGGTTAATGTAGTGTTTCCTCCCCAGAGGAATTTAATGTTGTTAATGCCTGCCTGAAGTAAATTTTGTAGAACAAAGCTGTTTGTTGTACTTTGGAAGTAAAGTTGTTTCAGTCTTCAGCTGGAAATTTTGCCTTTTGTTGAAATGTTACTAAGCAAACCATTTGTTGTAAGGGTGATTTAGGTGTTCTGCTCTGTATATAATAATTCTGTGTGGCCCTTGTCTTTGTGAAATATGTCATGAAGGATATCTTTTTATTCCTCCCACAAGGACCAGACTGAACCATATAATTGTATTGTTTTCATGTTTGTGGAGAGGACTTTATTGAATAGAATTCCTTTCTAGAGTTGTTTTCCATTTCAGTTGTTTTTGGACTGCATTAAGAGGCTTCTGGATTATTTTCTGAGTATGCAGAATAGAAGTATTTAAAATGTTATTTAGCAACATTGGATGAAATGAAATCTTGACCCATTCTGTACTTGGCTGTGAAATCCTTTGTTTGTAAATAATCTAGGGATATAAATTAGATACTGTTTTATGAACACTAGAAAGATACTACATAGTCAGCTGGAGGTTTTCAAGGAAACGAGATTCTTTCCTCCCATGCTGATTAGGAATCCAGCTCTCTTTGTTGTCATTGCCTTGAAATCCCAAACAACATTAATTCTGCAAACCCAATGAATCAATTTTTTTTTTTAATTTTGCCACTCCTAAATTGTTGCTAAATAACATTGAACATTTATAAAATGATAAATTACAATAAGCATTGATAGAAGTAACCTACAGCTCTGTGTTCTGCTACCATGTATAATTTTCTCTCTTGTTTATGAGTTTGAGTGAAGAGGCTTGTCTGAGATGTGTGACATGGGCTTCACTGAGCTGAGCCCAATTCTAAATTGCGTCTGAGTAATTCTTGATCTCATTTTTTAACTTAGAGGTTAATGAAACGATTCTCCTCTAGCAGCCACAATGCAAGAGGAAAGAAAGCCTCTTAAAAAAAACCAAAAAAACATAGCGTGGTCCTCTTCTGAGTATTTCAGTGATTGTACATCTTTTCATGAACAAAGAAATATAAACTCATAGTATGCCTAAACTACATTTACTTCTCTAAATAAGTACATTTCTGTTAATAATACTCTGTATCTTGAATAATCACGACTTTCAGTATGTATTATCTGCATAATTTGTAATTGTGTTCTCAGTATGGGTGAGTGCCACAAATAAATATATGTAGTAAATATGTTTTGGTCTATTAGTATATTAGTGCAGTAGTAATGATGTTACCCCATTTTACTGAGTTTATTTGTTTGCTGTGCGCTGATAATGAGCATTTCAGGAATGGGGAGGTTCCCTCCCTGAGAAATGGCAGCCATGGTGCTGGTATAAATGAGGTTTTAGAGCATGGTTTCTTTAGATTTGCCTGTTTTATTTTCAGTATCGTTACTGAATCAAAGTTCCTCTCCCCCACCCCCAAAGATTTCAGGTATTGAACATGTGATCCAGAGGCGCATTGAGATTTAAGATTACCTATGAGGGAGTACAAAATACAAGCAAGAAAACCAAACTTGAGCCTTACGTAGCCTTTCCTGCTTCGCTGTACTTCGCTTACACTGTATGCATAAGCAGTTTTGGAACTGTGCATTGAAAAAGTTTGAAAACCCATGTGTGTGTTCCAAATTAATGTATGTCACTCTATAAACCCAAAGAAATCCAAAGCACTGTTTGAACTTCACAGCGTAATGACTGCTACTCTTTGAGATCAGGATGTGATAAACGTCTGAGTAAAAGAGGAGTTTGTTCTGTAAATGCCTCTGTTATTGAAAAAGGACAGCTGTGCCTTTCAATATATCTATGAACATTAACAACTTCCTTTTCAAAGGTTGATTATAAAGAATGGATTTACCTCCTGTACGCTAGATTTCAAGGAATACAATCGGTCTTTCCTACAGGAACAGAAAGAGGACTTTAGCCTACTTCCTCTTGAAGCTGTTGTCATAGGGAGTTTCGCTGTTTCACATAATGACATAGATCAGGTTAGATTGCCTGTAGGTCAGTAAGGTTTCCTTTATTATTGCAATGATGTCCACATACCTTGATCCAGGGACTCTGTTTTGCTAGGCACTCTTCAAGTCCTAGACAGGTTGTTGTCTCAAGCTGTCCTCAGACTAATGAGCTAAAATGGAATCAGGAATTGAGAGAGAAAACAGTCGTGGAGGTATGAAGTGATTGTGATTTTACCAGTCTCATAAAACAACTTGATGGACAAGATGGTACAAGGTAAACGGGAGTATGCAATGAATGCACTTGGGCTCTGCTGCAGTGGGCTCTCCCTGGGCTCACATTTATTCCACGGAAAGATCACACCTATCTTACCTCATAGAAACTTTTTCATGTACCGTATCTTTTTCTCTTCAAGGGCTTCTGTTTTCACTCGTACTGGTAATGTGCTTTGTAGAAGGGGATGATCCGTTGTGTCACTGTCATGGGTAGGTATTGTGTCTGGTTGCCATGATACAACAGGTGTTTCATTACTGGACGTGATCTGGTGCCGTGAAGTGTATCATCATGAAAAGCTCCTATGAGAGAAAGAGCATGGTTTCACTTTAAATTACTGAAACACAAGATCTGGGCAGTTTCTGGGTCTGCAGCTGATCTGGAGTTTGATTTTAGCACATCAACTAATCTCTCTGGCTAGTTAGCTAGGTAGCTCTTTTTCAAATCAAAATATGTTTGGTCATCATACATTAGAGAAATGCAAATTAAGTAATTTATTCAGAAATTCAATAGCATTGTTTCAAAGTAGCACAAACAAGTACAAATTGCAAGTGAAAATGCTCATGCAAATGAAAAAAAAAGGTAATATTGCTTGTTGTCAGATTCTGCATTTTCAAAAGTCTAGCTTATGTTCAAATGTTACCTGAAGTTGACTTTTAACAGAACTGATTTCTTCCTCAGCTGACACAGAAGTTAATGTGTTCCTGAAGCCAGATGTTTCTGATGTTGTTCCTGTTTAGGAAGCCAGTTCTTTGTTAAACTCATATTTGAATTAGTGATTAAGAGAAGTCTGAAATCATGTGAGAATTAGGTCAGAATGTTTTCATTCTTTTCTTACATTTCAGCATTAATCCTTGTAGACTGGTTACTTGAGATAAACTTTGTAAAATTTCCTGTGTGATCCAAAATGTTACAGAAATTATTGTTGCCCATTGTTACTACATTTCTCATCCGTGGTGTTGGGGCTTTCTAGAAGAATTCAAATGTCATTGCACAGCGTCGTAACCTGCAGTTCCCTGTAAGTGCTGAAATACTGTTGAGTCATGAATCTCGAATCTCTATTAATGTTATGAAATTAATTTCTGGTGACAGTAGGGATATTCTGTGCCTGCACTTGCAGGGTAGTATGATGCACCTGTTACCTTAAACATATTTAAGTACTTCAGCTGAATTTTGTGTGGCCTGGCATCTTTTGCACTGCCCTTCCTTACAAATGCTTCAAAGGAGAAACGCTTTTAAAGTATGCGGTATTAGGAAACAAATGCAACTAATTGGTAGTTCTTTGCTGTTTATTGCCAGGAAGCGAAGTATTCCCAGGGTTGTGCTGCCAGAGAAATCTGAGATGAAAACTAGAAGTCGCTGACTGCCAGTGGTCGGGTGTAGTCTGTGCTCTCACGCAAAGCAGAACTAACGCTCTGATGTTGCAGCTGAAGCAGTCCGTGTGCAGAACCCTGAAAAATGTGTCTCTGCTGTAGGCGTTTATATTTGTAAATCATTGTTGTAACTAAGCGTTAAGCAACTAATGACTATGATGAGGCAAAACTATTTTTCTTCATTACTGCCAGGGGAATGGGAAGTCTACTGGAAATTGCCGTAACTAAAAAGCAACAAATCAGAATTTCTTCTGAAGTCAAAGTGTGAACAAGTCACAACCATGGCTTCAAGTGACACATTCTTTCCGTTTGATTTTAAGCTACCTTCTGGATAAGGAAAAATGAGGAGACATTTGGAACAGAATTTGTTGTGTGATATGTAGGGTTTGCAGAAAATCGGAGGGAAATGAATGCAGTGAGCCAAGACAGCAGCAAGGGAGGCAGAGCAGTGCGATACCTTCGTGAATCACTGCTTAAAAGCTAACCCCAATGCTTGTAAGAAGTGCAAGGAGTGACCAGCAATAGCCTCCTAGCAGGAGAAGGATTTCACTGCCTTGTGATTACACCATCTCACAGGGGTGGCCACGCAGCCCTGCAACCCGAGCTGGCCCTTCTTGACTTCCAACGTCTAGAGCGCTGCTATTTCAGACAACTGCATGTTTGGATGTGTGCCTACATTAACAGCTGCTCGTGTGGAGGCCGAACAGGTTGCTCTTATACAAGAATCCTTCTGCACATAGGTTAGCAAAAGACGTTTTACTAACTGTGAGCAGAAGCTCTTTGTAAAATGTGACGTATTTCTGGTGTATTAAATTATGTTTATGTAAATATCAGAAGGCAGGGATCCAGATGAAGGATCAAATATATGCGATAATATCTCATTTTCCTTTGCCAAAGAAAAAAGAACAGATAACATTATGCAAAGCAAGAAGAAAATCACAGTAAATTTGTTTTAACTTTAGAATATTAATTCCTTTTTGAGCCAAATTCCTTAGTATGTGGAATTTTTCAAATAATATAATCTCTGGCAGGTAAGTTTTCTAGTAGAAAGGCTGACATAGCCTTGCAGTGGTGTGAAGGTAGCAATGTTTTATGGGTGTGCTGGCTTAATGAAGTGTGTATATTGAAGCAAAACTAGTAAATGAAGATAGTGGATTTCTGCTGGGATGTAAGAATTGAAATGCCATCTGCTCATCCTCATATTGTTGTTGTCTCATTGCAGGCTGAACACCTGGCTTGGTTTGTTTTGGTACAGGTGTTTTCAGACAAAAAATTATGTATGTAGACATCCATAGGTTTAAGCTGTCAAGCACAGCTTCTGTAGTGCACATAAGGAGTAATGGAGTACCCCACTGAAAGTCATGGCAGCTTGTATGTGGACTGCTCAGCTCTGCCAGACGTGTTTCTTACAGATCTGTGTTTCTCCCTTTTATGGTATTGGTTTGAATCCTTGTGTCAGTCAGCAAACACCAGCAGTTAACATGGGGCTTGAACTGAAGGCTGTTTTCAAAAATTTTAATTATAATAGAAGTCAAAGCTTTATTCTTTATTTCAAAGTTCAAGGAACTTTATTTTTTTTTTTTTTTAATCTAATGTTTACTACAATTACAGCCTGCAAATGTGCACAGATAATGAGTATGTGTGTGTCCTTACTCTGTGCACTCCTTTGCCAAAAGGAGGTTTAGGAATAGCAAACAAGGCCCCCAGTGAGATCACTTTGAAATAAGTCTGGTTTAAGGAATTCTGTTTTTTCTCATTTGTCATTAGAATGGTATTTAATATACCGCCAGCTCTGTTTTTATTCATTGCACTGACTTACTGACTTCTTGGTCTCAGTGATAGAGAGATCACATTACCTACCTCGCAAAGGTGTGCTTCGCCACTGTTTTGACAGTAAGTGAATTCTTCCATTTCAACGTGTTAGTTCCCTTTGGTTTCTAGAGTTACACTGTCTGCTTTGCAAAGTGGACAGCTCATTTGCTACTATGTTACAGATTGCTTAGTTAAGGCCTTGGTCATTTTGCCTATTTTTCATGTGAAATGCAGCTATGGGTAGGGGAACTGTTGGCCATGGCTTAACCTATTCTTCCAGGAAGCCTCTGCAGATGGAGGAAGCACTTTGAGGGTTAAAGGGTCACCTGGCAATAAAGCTGGAGAGGTGTCTATTCCCTGCATTTTCAGGCTTTCCAGAACCCTGGCATTTAGTCACTCCACCAGAAGGATGATAGCTTTGTAGAAACTTTTGGTCTTTATGTAGGTCCTGAAATTCAAAAGTGTACAGTTTTGAAAGCTCTTGTCTTCTTCTAGGCAGCAAGCTGTGCTCCAGTAGAGAAATTAGGAATACGTTTAAGCCAAGAAAGCAATCTAACCGCGAGTCAATTTTTAAATCTTAAGGGTACAAGGCCACAGTCTTCTCCTCCTGCCTGCACCCACCTGCTACTTTATTCCCAATGTGCTTCCCTGCCCCTGCCCTGGCACTAGTGCTAGCACGCATCTGAGCCCAAGGACCTGAATCAGGGAGCTGTGCCAGTTAGCCCTACCAGGAATTTACTCTCATACCCACTGCATTCTTCCTAACTCTGCCCCTCCTCATCGTTTCATCTCCTGCCCTCCACTCCATGCCTCTATCATGCTTTACCTAGGCTTGAGATTTACCCCATTTCTTATGGACCAAGGATTCTGTTCATAAAACATATGTCTTCCTTGTAACTTCTTTCCATTTTTTCATCTTCATTGCTTACAGCACACTATTGACCATCTTACGTGAGCCATTGTTCTTTACCAGGTTTCTTTATTTGCCTAGCCTAGTCTATGCTGAAAGCTCTTTACCATATTTTGGAGAGTTAACAGTTGGATCCAGTTCACCAGTTCACTGCCATCAGTAGTCGTCATCTTTTTAATTCACACTTTCCTGTGGTAAAGATACAAGAAGCTAACCCTGCTGTATGAGCCTTGTTTTCAGTTTTACTTCCTTTCCCTAATGCTGTAGTTGATTCTTTTGGTACTTCCATTAAATCAAACTAAATCATGTGGATTGCTTCAGCTTTCAATAACGTATGTCCGAAATCTGACCCGTGAACAAGCTAAGCTTGGTTTAGTTCAGTGGATATGAGGAACCTGTGTACCACTTGTGAGAGTCTCAGGATAGTGGGACTAGATGGAGACCAGTCTCTGCTCCATAGAATGGGGTGTTGCTGCCTCTGGACCCAATAGTCCGCAGCAGCAGCAGCACTGATCACAGCACACAGGGATCACAGCCCCAGGTTTACCACCCTTCTTTAGGTAATGGCTCCATAACAGGCTTATGCTGGGTATGTAGATGATGCTGAAATAGCCTCTACAGTAGACGTACACCACTGGAGATACTCCCCTTCTGTTGCAAGACTTCTGACATAGGACAAAGTTTAGTCTGTTGAGGCCAAAACAGATGTTAAGAGATGAGACCAGTGTGGTTCCTAGTTACCAGCAAGTGCCAGTGAGCTGGTAGAACCAGCTGCACATCTACCAAGGTTTATGAACATACTTCAGCTTTTTCAGCTGTGCTCTGTCACTGCACAGATGACACAAGGGACGCGCACCTGGTGTGGCAGTGCAGAGGAGAGGAAGCGCAGCAGTGCTGTGTCGTCTGTTACCTCTGCATGGCCAATTAGCAAGCAGCTTGGAGGCCGCAAACTGCATGTGAGAGCCACTGGTGCACAAGATAGAGCATATTTTCTTCATTAAAAATATTTTCTGTGAGTAACTTCCCCTGGTTTGGGGTTTTTTGGCAGGCAGGCAAGCATTACTATCTGAGCTTCAGTGCAATTTTTTGGCACATGAAGGAAGAATGCTGAAAGCAAAGGATCTAGAAGAGTAAGGAGAGATTCAGAGAGATTAGCAGCTTCCTTAGAAACTGCAGATGTTTCTGAGGAAAACTGGCCAGATGCAAACATGCTCCTGGCAAAAAGAGCAGTTTGGGGAAAATAATTTTCATTCTTCCACTTATAGATATCTGTCATTTTACTGGAGCCCTCAAAATGAGCAAAACATTCCCCGTTTTGTAACAGGAAACCTAAGCAGAATTGGAGTTTTTCCTCTTGGCTAAAACTGATAAGATTTTTATTGTGAATTTTATTTGTAACATAATTTGTTTCTGTATTCTGGGACCCAGAAGGCTGTGTTTCTGAAATGGTAATGCATAGCAGTAGTGTCTGCTCTGACTTTATCCACAAAGTAAGTTTAGAATGTCAGGTTCTAAATTAAGTATCAGAATATGTGATTTCCCTGTCTATTTTTTACATGCGGGTATTGGATCAGGAGCTCTTCCAGCTGCTTGACTTTAACCAAAGCCAAGTTCAAATAGGGCCATTCAGTTCTTTATTCTCTACTTTCTGGGGGAGGTTTTGGTACTTTCTTTGTCACTTGAATCTTGGTCTCTCCTCCTTCAATGGACAGAAGAGAGATTGTTGTAGGTACTTAAATTTGAATCTACGAGCAAGAGGTTGGGATTTATCCCATGACGTTGGTTGCATAAACATAAATGAGATGCAGTCAGAAGAGGGTATGTGGAGCAGGCAGTTTACAGCTTCAACTGCTCTGTGCATTAAGGCCTTTGCAAGTCCTGTCTGATTATTTGGGGACCTGTGTCAGGTTGGACATTTCCAGTCTATTTACCTATAAAAGGAAATGAACATTTTATGGATGGAGACTTGATGGAATGGAAATTAATTCTTTATTCCCACTTCAGAGCCAAATTCCAGACAGTCTGGTTACAGCATTGTCAAGTAATCAGCACTTCCTTTCACTCCGTCTTGGTTAATGTCTGACTAAAAAAGGTTTTTGAAATTACAGGGACAGTTCCATTTAATTTTCTTAGTTTTTCTGAAATATTTCATCTTTAAGAGTAGTAAACTGATATTTAAATTCGTTATTTCCTTAAAACAGGTTTGTTTTGTTGGGTTTTTTTTTAAGCGTTCCAGTGCATACAGTTAGGTCCAACACTGAGGAGCAGACTTACATAATATAGAGCAGTAGCATAGAAATAGTCTTCCAGAGGCTGGAATAACAGAATCACTGCTGATTTCTTACGGTCTTGTGGCTGCCAGGGCCTGCGTGGAGAGGAACAGTTCTGGCTTCTCTGAACTGTAAAACTACCTTGGTTTAGATAAAGCTCCATAAACTTCATTTGAAATCTCAGACACATGTTAGATTTTCCTTGTACTGGAAATCTCGTGGCATAAGGCTGTTGTGTCTGACTTTCAGTTTTGTTAAAAACACTGTCAGAACAATCTCCCTTGTGTTATTCTGCTGTTCTTATTTCAGGCTAACATGCTGGTGAGGTGTGACAGCTTAAACAGAAGTTGACTCATGTTGTTTGAATGGCAGAAAACAGTTATTTTTTAGAATTAATGCTTACTTTATCTGTCCCTTTTGGTTTTGGTTGTTTTGTTGTTTGGGGGTTTTTTTGTTTGGTTGGTTTGGTTTTTTTATTCCTCTTGTCCCTTAAGAGTTTGCTGGAAATGTGCATTCCACAGTGAGTCAGCATGGCCTGCTGGACCGAGCAGAAGGCAGATTTGGGAGTTACAAATCCAAGCACTTACTTGCTGTGTGGCCTCAGAAAACTTACTTAACCTCTGCTTCCCCACCAGTAACATCAGTATAATTTGTCAGTCTTTGAGCCACGTTATCATTAATATGCATAAAAAGACTTTAAAAATAAATACTGGTACTGATAGCCTGCAGGCATTTTTACTCAAAATAACTGTATTAGTTTTACCCAGTATGTTCTAAATATAATCTAATGCCAAAGGAATATATATTCCTTGATTTGTCAATTATTAAGCTCACAGCTCTTTCCTGTTATTTCTATAGCACTCTTAGGCATGACTGAATTACAGACAAAAGCTCTGGTCTTTTGTCATCCCTCTCTGGCTGAGACTCCTGCCCCAGAGTGCGAAGTCCCATTGATTTCAGTGGTTGTGGGCAAAAGCAGCTGGTGCCCAGAGATTATTTAGATCCAGAATCATGGCCACGCACAGAAGACCTGCCTGTTTTCAGCTAGGCATAATGGAAATGGAAGAAGACTAAAGTACAGGAGCTGAACCAGGTGTCTGCCATTTCCTAAAGTTTTAAAAAACCCATTCCCAGGGCCAGTGCCTCTGGCTGAGGTTCAGTGTAGGCAGAGTAGGAAGGATTGTGACCAAGGCACTTCCCTTTCTTCTTTCTGGTGAATGTAGGGGCTCTCACATTTCCCTGTTGAGCAGGGGATCAATTTTCATTCTGGAAACAAATTTGGCAGCAAAAGGATGTATGAGCTATGGAATCAGAGCTTTGGAATGTCTTCAGTGACATTTCTCCATTCTTAGCACATCATTTAACGACAGCACTTGATGGCCGGGTCCTAAATCCAGCACCTAGTCTCAGAAGCCAGGCCAGACATTGCATATCTGTGTGCAGGAAGCTGGGGGAGTGCTCTCCATCCGTGTCTTGGACTAGCTGTGGAGCTACTTGCTCAGCCTGCTCCAATCCCACAGTTATTCTAACTTCTACATGGTGAAGATGAGTTTTTAAAAAGGAGCTTCTTTCTTTGTCCTAGCATTTCCAAGTCTTACCTGTTCTGCCCCTGCCTTGCCAGTCCAGGCACTCACCCAGGATCATATCTTAAAGGTCCTATTCAGCTCTCTTACGACCCTTGCGAGCACTTGGTCTTGTGCAGTAGAAGTTAGTGCCAAAATCCCTCATGGCCATGGAGGAGACAAGTAGTTTGTTCTCAGAGCAGATGGGCTGGTGGCACAACATGTCTCCTGGAATCGAGAAGGAAGAAGTTCAGGAAACTTCAAGGAGGGTGGTGGGGGGGAAGAAAAGCAGTCAAGAATTCACTGAGAGAGAGAAGGGAGGAAGAATAAAGGGAACTCAAGGTTCTCGGTGGCAGGTAGTACTTTACGAGGCCTTATTTTGGCTGTGAAACTCTGCTTTCACCACCACCATGCATAGTGTTGGACTGTGGGAACAAAATGCTGGTGTTTGGGCTGCTGCACTGCAAAAAGCTGCCTAGAATTGTCCCCTTGATTTTGGTGGGACGCCTGGTGTGATGTAACTGGCATCAAAGATGCCTATCTAGTTTGGAAACAGCCAGACTAAAGATCATTCTTAGGGCTGTAAGAGGTGTAAGTTAGGCAGTCTTAGAACTCCTGTGTAAGCTTCATTGTTTTTAATTTCTATTGTGTTGTGCTTTAGAAAATGTCCTTTACCACAGATTTTATATCACTGGGCTAGGGCAAGATAAAGTGTGAACCTCTGTCATTGGGTGTTCATGTCTTAGCCTGCCTTGGCCACATTGTCCACTAAGAGATCTGTCATTTAGATTGTTAAATTTAAAAATAATAGTAAATCTGATCCTAGAAAAATCTTTCTCCCTCTGCAATCAAAGGTCCAACTTCCTTTAGAGCTGTTGTATCCTCTGCATTCCCTTACTTGGCTGTTTGCTCATCTTTCATGAGGATAAACATAGGGTTTGAGGGAATTTCCCATGTGGAAACTCCCTGTTCTTTATGAGAACACTGTGTGCAGCGTTAACTGTGTGCAACAGCCACTTCACTTTCAGTCCAATATCATTTTTATTAGCTTTGTTGTCTTTCTTGGGGGGAAAAAAAGGTGAGAAAAGGACTTACTGACCCCTTAGGGGTTGTCCAGATTCCAACCTCACTTTCCCCGCTGTAAATCCAGACTAACTCCACTGAAGCAATGCCATTACTCCAGCTTTCAACTATGGAATTGCCCATCTCCATTATCTTGAGGCTCACTGTACATAGAGATATCCAGTAGGGATTGACAAAGCTGTCCAGTAACAAAACTGTCTCTTTCCAGCTGTGTGAATCGCAGGGAACTCATTTTTGGGCAGCTCATCAGTTCATCAGAGATACTGCTGCACCTTAGCAGGGCAGCTAACTTAGGACAAGTAACTTACCAGTGAATTTTGTCTCAACAGTTCTGTTAATTGTAAATATCTGGTTACGATTTATGACAGAAACACAAAAGGGTGGGAATCCTGATTGACAGTTGCTCTGCGGATAGGGGAAGAGATGGGTAAGCTGAGTTATGTTGCTTAAATGCTGTCACTAGGAGACTATAAGCATCTTTAAAACTCCGTGAAAAGTGTAGCTTCCTCTTCTAAAGACAAGATTAACTGTTTTCTGGTGCCAAATACTCTTCAAGGAGTTGTTACAATTTGTGAACAAACACATGTGCCATTACAAATGACCACTTCAGGCAGATTTTAGTCAGCGTGTCCCCTCGCCACCCTGCTCCACTGTCCATGTTGAAGACACAGCCCTTTTACTCTGCCAAAGTTTGGTTGTTATCTTGCTGGGTATTTTAATGAACCAGCTCTAAGATGAGATGCTTGCCTGCTTTTCTGTGTCCAGATGATACAAGTTGATCCTTTGGTTGAAGCAGGCTGAGGCTTTCTGAACGGTCTTTCTGTTTAGGTCCATGAAGCTCTCTGCAACACCAAATTAAGCTTCAGTTTTGAAAGAGATGGTTTTACAGGCAAATGGTCTTAATCCCTTCCCAAGCAATTGTAAGAAAAATAGCTATAATAAGTGCAAAGTGCAAGCGTACAGCCTGTTCTTGCAGTCCTTGCAGATACAGGTACTAATGTGCTGGAATTCAGCAATAGTGCTCGTATTGGTAAAAACTGCTTGTAAAACTAAGAGGGGCAAGATTAATTCTTAATGCATGGAACTTGGCTACTCAGTGTGAAGTGGCAAATCTAACTAAATTGTATCTTGATTAAAACGCTTAGGCTCTGCCTGCAACACCTTTAGCTTTAAACTCTGAATGCATTTTCTTTGTATTGGGAAAAAGGGGGGAAAAAAAAGGTAACGTGGAGTTTTAATAATGAGGTGGTTTGAAGACCAGGTCCTGAAACAAGTCCTAAAAGCAGAAAAACTGTTCTAAATAGCATATTGGAAAGCAAATTAAGGTAAAGGCAGCTGTCTATAAGGGAGGGATAGTTGGTTAGCCATCTCAGCTGAGTAGAAAACAGTCTAAATGAACTAGACTAGATGTGTCTTTCAGTGCAATCATTCATACTATCCAGCTGTCAGGTACATGGCTTACTATGACGATTGTCCTCACAGAGGAAAAACACCATAAACCATGGCTGTCTTGGGTCTCTCTGTCCCAGTGTATGCTTACAGCAAAGCCAAATTTTACAAAGCTTTAATTCTCTATGGGCTTTTATGACCAGCCACATCCCCATCATCTTTGAGTGCATTCTAGTAATGCCTTGAGCACTGTGCGCCCAGCATCTGTACAGTGGGGTTTGTTGTCTCACTGTTGCCGTGTGTCCATGCTTTCCAATAGACATTTTCAACAAAAAAGCGTCAGTCTCTCCAGACTCTGCTTCCTGCTATTTTTGCTCAAACTTCCCTTCCTCAGATCATGCCCGTCTTCATCCAAATAGTCAAAGCAACTTAGTGGGCTGAGTAGCTTCAGCAGTTGCTGTGTGGGAAGACACATAATTTTTTCTCTAAATAGCTCTTCTGTGAATTTGTGTACTGTTTCCTTCTCCTGCCTCCTAAGACCTTGACTAGTTCCCTAATTTTGGTTGTTGGAAAGCTGTCACTAAGCTCTTCTCATTGCCCAAGCAGAAACGAAACAAAAATTTCAATATGCATCTCCAAACCAGCGCCTGCTATGGGCCTGCAGTTCTGGGGTAGCTCAGAACTGGTGAGACTCAGTCCCGACGGGCAGTCAAGCTGCATTGACTCCCCTGTGTTTGACCTATTCAGCAAGAGAGCTTCTTTATGTATGTCTGTGTGACATGCAGGGCTTTCTGCTATCCAAACCTGCCCCAAATGCCTATGGCTAGTCCTCCAGCACAAAAGCCTTTTCTCCAGAAGTAGGTGTTTTCTCCTTGGAAGACAACAACTAACAGTGTCACCAAAAGCCCTGTCTGCCTTTTTGGCACAGTCCCCTGAACTTTATCAATAAGCTTTCTTCAGTTTCTTTACGAAAAGCCTTTCCTTGAGGGAAAGATTAATTCTCACATGAATCATGGTTGTGAAGTGAAATCATCATCTGTTCAAATCTAGTTCAAAGTTTCTCAGCACAGTAAGTGAAACTAATTTATGACGTTGCAGGGGCCTGGCCTAATGTGAGAAGGGAAGGAATAGAGGGAAAGATTGGCATGGTCCTGAAGTCAGCTGTGTTGCTTCTGCCATTGCCGATGCAATGGGAAAAGGGGAGGGTAGTGCCTTCTGTGGCTGGGTAGGCTGTCGTCATGGACCACAGGTAGCACAGAGGTAACGCAGGCATGGAACTACACAGGCAAATGGAGAGAAACCTGAATAACCACCAAATCCACTACAGCACGCAGCAGTCTTGTGGAAAATTAGGACATTAAGAGTATTGATCGCTATAGTTGCAGCTGGTGAGATTAATTAGGAACAATCACTCACAGTTATTCCTGCAGCATCATTAAACCATGGAATTTTGAAGCATCTATAAGAAAAGAACATAACAAAAAAAAAAACCCTAAAAAACCCTCACCATTAAAAGTGTTTGAGTCCCAAACCAACATTTCCCACTTGGTGTAACTATAAGGTTATGTAAGCAAAAACTCAGTTAATTTGCAAAGTCAAGCACTCAGAAAATGTTATCAAATATATTTCTGCCCAAATTTATTATGTTGTTTTTTACACAGGGGCTGCAGCTCTCAAAGCATCTAACAAATATCTGTATTACTGTTTAATGCCTCTATTAACAAAAGGAACCCATGGATGATACCAAATTGCAGGATGTGGTTGATAGGCTGGAGGGCAAAGCTACTGTTTAGAGGGACCCTGACAGTAAGAGGAATGGACTGACAGGAGCCTCACGACAATCAGCAACGGCAAATGCCAAGTCCTGCAACGGGATGGAATAACCTTGTGCAACAGTTCGGTATGGTCAACTGTCTAGAAACCAGCTTTTCAGAAAGGGACCTGAGTGTTCTGGTAGACCTCAAGCTGAACATGTGGTGGCTATATCCCTCTATGGCAAAGGTAAACCATGTGCTGGGCTGTTTTATCAAGGGTATAGCCAGGAGGTCAAGAGAGGTCGTTCTTCTCTTTTATTCCACACTTGTGAAACCATTACTGGAGAACCGTGTCCACCCTAGGGTTTCCCAGTTCAAGAAATTGATTGACAAACTGGAGCAAGACCAGCAGAGAGTCACCAGGATAGTTAGGGGATAGGAACGTGTGATGTTTGAAGAGAGGCAGTCAGAGTGGGGTTTATCCTGTCCTGTGATGAGAAGGTCAAGGGGAGATGTGTTTGCTCTCCACAGCTTAGTAATAGGAGTCAGACTCTTCCATGCGGTGCACACCAATAGGATGAAAGGTAATGGGCACAAACTACAGCAAGGGAAATTCATTCAGATGTTAGGAAGATAATTTTCACTGTGAGGGTAGTTCACCACTAGAACAGGCTTCCCAGAGAATCTTTGTCATTTCCATCCCAGCAGACATTCAAAACTCAACTGGACAACATCCTGAGCCATCTGATCTCAGCTGGATTAATGTACAAATTCTTTTAGTAGGTCAACACCAAGGCCTTTCTAGGTTTGTCTGATTTGGGTTTCCCTAAAAAGTCATGAGAAAAAAATAACTATTTTTTCTGGTAATCAAATAGAAATTGAACCTGAACCTGGAGCTCTTTCACCCAAGATCACCCTGATCTTCAGGTCAGAAAGTGCTAGTCTCCCTCCACTTTCCCTGGCACAGTGTATACTTTATCAGGAAAAGTACTCTGAAAAGGGTAAGTGAGGCATTTTTGCAGGGAAAATAATTTGGTTAGAAATTATTAATTAGAAATATAGGACCCCTGCGGTGCAGGACCACACAGCAACTTTAGAACAAAAAGTAAAGACAAAACTCACTCACATTACAGCCACCGTTATTTCTGAACAAGAGGGAAATTGTGAAGACAAAGAAGTTGGATAGTATTTTGGGATTAACACCTCTGAAATGTGAAGTATGTCCCAGGACAGATTATACTCATAAATGATAGAGCTTTGCTTTTGCGTCTCACACAGTAATGATGTATTTAAACTGAGCAGGGACTTCCCATAGAAAAAAAAAAAAACAAACAGGAATGAGACATCAGGCTTTCAGCTCACATGGTCATCAGGGATCTTGTGACTGTGGTGCTTTCATGTGTGGCAAGAGGGGCAGTGGTAACTACAGTTTCGGAGCAGACTTTCAGTGATAAAGACTGTACTGTTATCTTCCTTGCATAATTCAAACAGTACAAAGAGACATAAATCTGCCCCAAATATCGCATCAAATCTTTGCTGGCTGCTTCTTTACCAACCTTTTCACCAGAGATGGTTATTTACAGCTGGAAAATGCTCTCATCTGCATGACAATGTCCTAGACACCATCCTGTTGTCCACGTCTGAAGAGGTGAACGTGGAGGAAGAACTGGCCCTTGTGATTCTTATTGCCTCTCCTTCAGTTGAATCCAGACTGCATTCAGCTGAAAAATTGATATTTTATTGTTCCATTTTAATCTTCCATTGCAGTCTTGAGCTCTTCAGGGTGGGCATTGCCTCTGCCTGGGTGACTGGTGCCCACCACAGCAAGTTCCTGGCCCCTGAGCACTGCTGCAATAGAGTAATACTTATCCCCAGCTATCCAGATGTGGGCACAGTCGTACCGTGGATTATGGTGACAGCAAAATGAGAACCAAGAGGGAGTTATTTTTACGCTGCTGGTAATTACAGAGCATTTGGGGAGAGCATGTGGATCAGCCATGCTCCCATGCTATGTGTTAGCTATCAATGTTACACTATGTTGTCTTGAAAGTAATAAAGACCTTTTATCCAGTTCCCAAATTGCTTAGTGAATACAGGAAAGGTTATGCTGAATGGATTGGATGGTCAAAAACTGACAATCCTGACTTGTAGCTGGCTGGCACTTGGGTGAGGACCAAGGAGGCTTAAAGCTGCCCTTTGTCATCACAGGCACATTGGGGAGTTCCCAAGAAATCTAAGGGCACTTGGCTTCCCATAGCTGCCGCGGGAATCCCAGGGAGCCTTTTGTAACAACATGCTTGCTGTCTTGATTCTGGTTCTGCTCAAACACAGATCCTGGATCCTTGCTTTGACCCCTGGGTCCTACTCCCCTCCCTGGTTCTTTGTTTCCTGCCCCAGCCGTTCGCACCCCACCCCACACCCGCTCTTGGTGCGGAGGGCAAGGATGTCCCTGCTAGACTGCTCACACAGTTTTTCTCAGAAAATGCTTCGCCACATTGAAAGCCAGGATGTAACTCCAGCAAAAAACAGTGCTTTCCTGAACGGGGCCACTGTGTTCGAATCAGGCAAGGAAAGCTTTTAAATAGCTTTAGAAAAGCCTGTTTACCAAGCCTCCGAACTCTCAGGCCATGAGAGGGAGCTTTCAAAATGCTCTTCGTGTGCAGGAAAGCCTTTTGTCTTCAACAGTTGAGCACAGGCCCCTGCCCCAGCTGCACAGCCCTGCTCCCCAGCAGGCTCCACCCGTTGCCCCTCTGCTCTTGGCTGCGGGCTGGAAGCGAAGGCTGCACAGCGCAGTGGCGCAGCGGCCCGGGCTTGGGGCAGCTCTTATCTCGTGTTTATACTCAGCATCCAGTGTGTGGTCGGAAAAGATGCCTGCTCTAGATCTGCCTGCTAGGGCTGGCGACAGAAAACGCTGTGCCTGACGCATTCGGAGAGGTGACTAAGTGAAAGGGGTTTCGTTTGCTCTCCATCACCCTGGTATTTTCAATTTGTCTTTCCCTTTTAATAAACTTCGGTTTAGAAAGACATTGTACGCGAGACATTATGCCAATTTGGCAAGGGGTTGTTAGCTGTTAAACTATGAGCCCTAATAAATCATTCTATTTTATGGCGATAAGACCAGTATTTCTGATAAGCCTGTGGCAACGGGCATGAGAAGTCCCTTAACCGCAACCAAATAACAAGGGTTTCTTACAGCTCGGGAACAGGGGACAGGGTTGGGCACCCAGCTGCCATGGCACCTTACATTTAAGCAGCCAGCGATGCTCCTGCGGTAGCTGTCATCAGGGGCTGGTCTTATACACGGTTATGCTCTCCTGTGGCCTTGTCTCATGTCTCTATAATGCTGGGCTCTTCACCAGAGTTAAAAACGGCGTCATACAGTGAAGAGCAGAGCACAGTTTAAGATAGTTGAGTTTCTTAATTGTATTTCTAGATTATCCAGTGTTCTGCATTGGAGGAGATGGTCATATTAAAGATGTTTAACTTCTGAAGTTTCAGAATTTCTCATTAGCAAAACAACCCTATCACGTGCTTTTACGTTTTGTACCTGTAAGTAGATATACCTGTACAACAATTTGAGGTCCACCTGGATGGATTATCCCTCCTGAGATTTTGGATGGAAATCTTCTTGAGCTTTTAAAAATATTCATGACTGGATTATAACATTTTTATATGTGGTATTGCTTTTGGAAGATTGGTTGGAATGTTTTCATCTTTAAGTTTGTAATTTTTCTTACTGTGTAAATCTCCCTAGAGGAGGAGTTAGATGTAATCTTTTTAAGAGGACCTCTCACGCTTATAACCACCACAGGCTGTATCCTATATGGGGACCCCTTAACAGTGTCTTGGAACATTTATCTACAAAGTTATCAAAGCTCAAATAGCTGATCAGATCCAAGACAGACAGCCTCCGATCAGCTGCTCCAGCATACATCCAGCACAACTGGCTTCTCCTTCCTTTGGATCAATAATGGCTGACAGGGAGAAGGTAACACATCAAACTCCTTCAGTGTACTATTGCTGCTTTCTGACAAGCTGTTGGCTGAAAGGAAGGACCCTGCATGCAGTTTCTGTTAAGAAGAAAAAATAACAATAAACAGGTTTCTTAACGCAATCCCTTTCGCTTACAAAGCATGTGCTTTGAAGAAGTCTGTTTCTTTTAGGGTAGAAGAAACAAAATAGGAGTGACAGCATCTTGGAGCTGGGAACAAAGACATTATCTTTCAGCCACAAGTCTGTACTAGGGTGGGGGGATTTTTCCTGCTCTTAAGTGAAGTGTTTGTCTGCACTTCCTTGCTATCTTTTTCTCTCTGCTGTGTCTGCATGTCTTTTACATTCACACAACCCACCAGAGATAGCAAAGGAGCCACTCTGCCTTTGTTTGAGTAATTTGGTTCCAGAAGGGAGCCTAAGCCTTTCTGCAACGATGCGAAGTGGCTGTAGCCAGCCCCTAGTGTTACTTACAATTGTAAAAGCTCTTAAAGTCTAAGGACACAGACAAGGAAAGGACTGTAGGTCTATTTTTTCATGAGACCAACCTATGCACTCAAAAACTATAAATAACTGTTCAGGTAAACAACCTTTTTTATATAGGTCTGAGACAGAAGCTGCAGTTTTCATGGTACTGGTTGGGAATGACGGCTTTGAGATCAGTTTACTCTTAATTTTGATAGGCTAAGGTAATGACACCCGTGGACCACAGAGGGTGTTGGCAAGGGGAGAGGTGACATGTCTGGGGGTACAGCAACAGGTAGGGAGCACCTGAGGACTCAGAGGGATTAGCAGGTGAAGGATGTGTGAAACATTGCCAGATGATGTGAAGCAAAAGTCTCTGTGGATCAACCGATTTTTAGTATCTAGCAGGGGTGAATATTATGTCCCAGGCTCATTTATAGTAGGTCTTTCTCAAGAAATGGTGAGTAGAGATGGGCCAGTTGCTTTGTGAAAAATGTTCTCTCACAGGAACCTGGCTTAAAGGCGGTCTTGGAGGGGGTCATCCTGCTGGGCAGTGGGCCTGGCCTTGCTTCCTCAGAGACCAGAGCATGTCACAGCTAGAATCTCCCCCCTCAAATTCTCCACTGGAGAAAGTAGTAATAAAAAATCCAAAATACAGTCATGTGAACTTTCTAGCAATTAAAAATTTTTTTCTTGTCGTCTTGTCTGAGAAACTTGCCCAGCCATCCCAAAGTCATTTTGAATATCTTTCTGAGACATGAAAAAGCACACTACTGATTCCCTTTGGGTTAGTTCAGCTATGACAGGGCGTGCGTGTGGTTATGTGTGGGTGTGGTGCATGCGTACACTTATCAAAATCGGGTAACACCAGAAAACTAATTACGACTTTTAACTATTGTTGCAATCTCTTCTCTGGTAGAGAAGTTTTCACATGAGTCTTTCTTGCATTAGAGGTGAAATCAGATCCCGTCCCGCACTTGCTGTGTTTGGAACGTTGCCAAAAAACCTCTTTTTAAAAGGCATTCCTACTGGAATATGTCACGGACTATTCCCGCTCCCAGATCTGACAGGCTTCAGATGGGGAGCTGGAATGCAGACCTCCCAGTCACACACGGGAATGCCGGCATTTGAAGGGCTCATGTTGCAATCTAGAGAAAATAAGCATCAAGGCAGGGGCAATGTTTCGTGAAAATGACAGAGAGAAATAAGCAAATGCCATGTACTGTGTGTAGTGAGCTCAGCAAATCCACAGCTCTACAAATATGCATTTAACACTAGCCAGAGCTGAAGTCAGTGTAATGATTAGCTGGGACTTACACATACATACTTCTACTAAAAAGTTCTTTTTATTGCTTTTAAAGGCAATGTCCCCACAACAGAATAGGTTGTCTAAAGAGTAAAGTGAAAAGCAAGGAGAGAAGAAAACATCTGAACTGAGTAAGGTGAAAATTAGATAGTGGAAAACTTGTTAAGGCAGAGCATTAGATGCAGAGTCCTCTTCATTAATCTTCTGGTTAGCCCATCTCCCTCAGAGGGGACTACTCTGCTGTAAGGAGAAAGCACTGTAAATAGATAAATATTCTGAGCAAGGGATAATTTCATTTTAGGTTCTTTGTTTCCCAGTTTTGTTTTAAACAAGCAGATCCACCTCCTCCCAGTAAACATTTCCTACTTCCTTTGGTGTCATGTCAAATTAAACTTGGAATATCTTTTAGAGATCATGTGGGAATGGTCCTGGTTTTGCTGTGTAACTATCATGAATATGAACATAGCAAGTAGAACAGACTGTGATAATAAAAATGTTGATCTCTGTGGCTGCTGAAAGAGCGACATTAAGTGAGTCTCACTGATATTTAATTTACGAACTGAATTGCACCTTTTTAGGGAGTGGAAAAACAGCAACGCTCATACTGATGAGAAATTCTGCATTTAAAAGCACTCCTTATTAATGATTCAAAACATACAGTTCCTAGGAGCTGTAAACAAGTTCAGTGTTCTGCACACTAATCCATAACCATTATCATATGTAGAGAACAAGAAGTTACAAACAGATGTTCTCTCTGCCAAACCTATTCATTTAATGCACATTTTATTTTCCAAGTCCTAGTTAGCAACTTTCTGTGGTGGGTGGATTACATGAAAGGACAGAAAAGCAGGGATTAGTTTGCCTGAAAAGGAGCAATGTCTTCCTGTTTGTTCTGGAATCTTTTCCATCTTGCTCTGCAGTGGAAGAGTTGTTCATCTTGGACTTGCTGTCACTGCCCTGGAGGGCACTCAGCTTTATGTTTCCGGGCAGTGTGAGGCACTACAAGATGCCAAACTTGTTCTATTACCAGAGATCTGCATCACTAAATGTGCTCTCTGCACTGACTGCTAACGAAGCCTGGCACTCACAAATGCTTATGCCCAGAGAAGGCAATTACCTTGCCATAAGTTATAGGTGAGCTTTCAGGGAAAGGTATGCTGAAAGCTGAGGGTGGAGGAAGAATTACTGCTCAAAGCATAAATAATTTCAGAGGTATTTCATGTTTCTCAAGGCCTAGTTCAGTCAGGTGTTGAGTATCTCCACACATGAAGATCTCACTACCTTTCTGGGTAACCTGTTCCACTGGTTATGTGCTCTGGTTAAATTTTTTTCCATACATCCAGCTGGAATTTCTATTGCAGCTCGTAACTACATCAGCAAACTCCCTTTGCTATGCCTGTCCAAGAAGCATGTAGCTCAGTCTTTGCTGTAACTCCCTATTAGGTAGATGTAGGCAGCATGAAAACCCTCTCTCAGCCTTCTCTTCCCTAGAGTTAAACAAATCCAGTTTTCTCAGTCCCTCCTCCCACCATGTGTGCTGCAGCACCGTGACCATCTTGGTGACCCTCTACTGGACTCTCTCCAATTTGTCAATGTCTTTCTTTTACTAAGGCCCCAAACTGGACACAGTACTCTAAATGAAGTCTCAAGAGTACTAAACAGAGGGTATCCTAACAAGGAAAAGTTCTGTCATGAATTAGAAACCTGACCAGGCAGTGCTGAGCTCTCCAAGAACTCCATCACTTCAATTACTTAAAGGGGACTTATAAGAAAGATGGGGACAGACTTTTCAGTAAGGCCTGTTGCAACGGGACAAGGAGTGATGGTTTTAAACTGAAAGAGGGTAGAGTTAGACTAGGTGTAAGGAAGAAATTTTTTTATTATGAGGGTGGTGAAACACTGGAACAGGTTTCCCAGAGTGGTGGTAGATACCCCATCCCTGGAAACATTTCAGGTCAGGTTGGACAGGGCTGTGAGCAACTTGATTTAGTTGTAGATGTCCCTGCTCACTGCAGGGGGGTTGGACTAGATGACCTTTAAAGGTCCCTTCCAACCCAAAACGTTCTATGATTCAATTAGCATGTTGCTAACTCCTTCTCTTACCTGAATGCTTTCTGAGCAAGCCAAGGAAAAGAAGATGGAGCCAAACTCATCTCTGTGATATGTAGTGAAAGGACAAGAGACAATGGGCACAAACTGAAATACAGGGAATTCCATTTAGATGTGAGAAAAAAGTCGTACTGTGCACGTGGTTTAACACTGGAACAGTTAACCAGAGAGGCTGTGAAGCCTCCATCCTTGGAGATACTCAAAACCCAACTGAACACAGCCTTAAGCAACCTGCTGTGGCTGACCCTCCTTTGAGGAGGGATGAGTTGATGAGGTGTCTTCCAACCTCAACAGATCTGTGAACTGCTAAGTGACATTAAAGACTCTGTATGTTTAGGGCAGGTTATAAGAGTAGGGAATTTTAGTTCTCCACAGTTGGATCTTCTCACATTTGGAAAGACAGGAGGAGAGCTAGAAATAAGGGAAGGGAAGGGAAGGGAAGGGAAGCAAGAAGGAAACAGGCAGCCTAGATGTTAAAGAATACTATATTAAATGCCCAAGTAACAGTTGTGCCACAATTTGGNAAGGGAAGGGAAGGGAAGGGAAGGGAAGGGAAGGGAAGCAAGAAGGAAACAGGCAGCCTAGATGTTAAAGAATACTATATTAAATGCCCAAGTAACAGTTGTGCCACAATTTGGAAAGAAAAATTTTATGGTCCAAAAAGGACATTTCACAGCTCAATAGGAACATTAAGGATGCCATCACAGGCAATAAGCTAATGGAAATCTTACCCAAATTAGGGGAACAGGAAAGCCCATAAAATATGGCAAGTCAACCATACATCAGAAATTTAAAAGGCTAGAAAAAGAATATGAGTTGAGCCTTGCAAAGACTGATAGTAAATAGTTCTTTATATAGCAAAACCAGGAAGCCAATTAGTTCAATGACAAATATGTAAAAGGGCTCTTGGGGAAGACAAGGAAACAGCAGAAATGCTCAGTGAGTTTTATGTACCACTTGGTAATGTCCCAGCCATCTCCTCCCTAATGTGAACAATCCTGGATTTCCAGTCTCTCCCCATAAGGAAGCTGATCCCCTTGGCCCTTGCGGCTGCCCTTCCCTAACCTGCTGTATCCTTCTTCAGGCGCAGAGACCAGAACCACACACACTGCCCCAGATGTGGCTGCACTAAGCTGGAGCAGCCGTATGATGCCCTCTCTCTTCACCTCGGTAGCCTCCCTGAGGAGGCTCACCATTTTCCTGGCTTTCTAGCTGCCACGGCTCGCTGAGCTGGGGTTTTCAGGGAACTGTCAGTGGGGACTCCAAGAGCTTCCTCTTGGGTGGTGGCTGCCAGTTGTGAGTTCAGCACCATGTAAACATGATTTAGATTATTCTACCTAAGATATCATCTTACCTTTGTGTACACTAGAGCTCATGTGCCACATTTCTGCCCCCTCTCTTGGTTTTGTTAAGTCCTCCTGGAGTTCTTCACCAACACTTCAGCATTTCACCAGACAAATGGTCTTGCTGTTGACCGCAAACCTGGGCCTCCCACAACACCCACCCTTACTCCAGATTGCTGCTAAAGATGTTGAATAATACCAGACCCAGAACAGATTCCTAGGGGTTCTGTTGCTACTTTTTCTCCACCCTGAAAAGTCACTGTTGAGCCCTAACCTTTCCTTTCCACTTTCAAAACACAAAATGACCTTTTCTCCAGTCCATGGTGACTTCCTACCTTCATAGTCTTTGTTGAGAAACTGACAAAAATCCAAATACGTTATGTCCAATTTATCTATGTACTTGTTACAACCCCCATGGACTTCCAGCAGACTGGTGAGGCAGGATTGTCCCTTACAGAAATCGTATTGACTGCTTCCCTTGACATCATGTTTCCGCATGTGTACAATGGTCTTTTGGTTCTGCTGTCGTAGGAGGGAAAGCTTCCTTCTGGCTGGGAGCTACACTGGCAACTCTGCCCTCCTCCGGCATGGAAGCCATTTGTAATGACAGTTTACACACCCTGGCCATCAGTTCTGCAGCTTCACATGTGAACTATCATGTAAATGGTGCCTGGTTCTGCTAGTTTACTGATCTCCAGGCTATCTGTTTGGTCTGATATGTCCTGTGAATTCAATTCAGATTGGTCTAGCTCTTCTGATGAATTGCTATTGAGAATATGTCGGGCTTGGGGCTCTCCCTACGTCTTCAGCAGAGAAGACTGGTACATAAAACTCACTGATCATTTCTGCTGTTTCTTTGTCTTGTGAAATATGATCACCTGGCAGTGGGGGAATAACTTGCTAAAAAGAAAATTGTTTCCAGGAAGCCAAAGGTTTTGTTGATGGTGTTGGTATCTCCCCAAAGGAACTTGTTGCCACAGGGATCAGGATTGTTCCTCTGATCTCATCACCCCCTGTGCCTAGAAGGTTCTGCAGATGGCTAAGCAACATCCTATGTTCTGCAGGAAGTCAAGTTTTTGCTCTGTCATTCTTGAGCCAAGGACTGATCAGTCTGTGAGTGTGCAGTAGTGCTGGACCTTTTACTTGAGCAGAAGCAGAGGTCCAGCAACAGGGCTGAGGCATTTCTATTAGAGTCAGGCATTTGCTCCACTCTTCTGGCCAACTTGTTTTGAATGTCTTTTGCCATTATGTGGTTTGCAGTTGTGTCTCAAAGGAAAAGAAATTATATGTGTGCCCTTTACGCTCTTTATAATGTATTTTAAAAGGGGAAAAAAACCCCTTTGTTTTGAGTTTCCTTCCAAACAGAATTTTTTTGGTTGTCTTTGGATTTTTTTGTCTTGTTTTGTTTTACTGGTTAATGTCATCATTCATCTTTCCTGTTTTTTTGCAGTAGGACTTCTTAGATCATTCACAGATGTGCACTGGAAATTCTCTCACTGGAAATTAAAAGGTAGCATGCTGAATCTTGAACGCAAATAGTCTTCATTTGTAACTGGAGTTGTTATTGCTCACAAAAGCAAGAAAAGAAATTTCACTAGATCTTGCTACTTTGGTTTCCCTTTTCCCTGGAATTTTTAGAAACTGCCTCCCAATACTTGCGCAAGCCCCAGAATAGTTTTTTTTACAAGAACATCACAGCTCAGTCAGCAACCTTCCCCAAAACAAGTCTTTCCTCATCCCATACTTTCTTCAGCCCTTTGCTAAGTACAGTGGAACTTTCTAATAAACAAACCCTGTTTTTTTCCTTTTCCTTCATCTCTCCCCAGTTAAAGCAGCTTGTTGCCCAGTTCAAGTATCTATTTATGCTGTTACTGCTCTTCTCAGGATCCCCTTCATATCTATTTCTCCACTCAAGCTTCTACCTGAGGTTCTAGATGTGAGCCTCTATTTTCCAGGTCTAAGCAGAGGAGTTTCTGCCACATCTTCTCCACATACTGAACATCTTCGGAGATGCTGAATGTTTTACCTTTCCTAATTTTTCATATTCCTATTTCAAAGAGGACATCTTCTTTTAAGCAGAAAGCCATGACTCTCAGGGCCAACAGTGACAGCCCTATACCATCTGGACCACTGGTAATATTCCCAACTCTTTCTCTGTGTGTGTAGCATGTCATATTTTCTTCATAATATGTGGTAAAAAAGACTTGGTGGGAATGCAAACTGTTCACTGGAGATGGTGGTAAACATCCCCATGCCTGCTGTCCCACCAGAGTTAGAGTTAATCACGTTCCTGCAGAGACGCTGCATGACGATTCAGCAGAGAAAGGTGGCTGAGCATCAAGCATATCAAGCATCTCTGGAAATTCTATCATGTTGTTTTCATTAGTTTGCAACCTTGGTAAGCTGGGATTGACGGAATGCTCTGAGGGAGTTCAAAATGAGAACAGCTGAATCACAGCAGACTCACTGGAGTGATCGAAGACAACCACAAGCAGAAATCTGTGTGAGTCATTTTAAAGAAAGAGGCCAGAGAAAAGGGCGGGTGTGCTTTGTACCAAAGTACATCCCAGCTTTTCTGGGAACATGAACTTCTCAGGAGCTTTTGCTTTCCTATTCTGGTGTAAATCCAAAGGGAATCTACTGATTTCTATGCATTGCTCTAGATATGGATGAGCTCTACTGGGAACATGAGGTACAGCCCAAGCTCTGACACCTATTCTGTTCTTAGACCTGCCGATTTTCATCTGCTGCAGATCCATATACATGGGAAGGCATCACTGAAGAGCAAAGGCCCAGGGCTGAGCAGCAGCAAAGCTGTACCCAGAGACATTACAGAACTATGGCTTCAGCTTCTTCCAGTGCAATACCCTGAATGTATGGAGAAAAGAAGCTACTCTTCTTGGGCAGAAGCTGGGAGCACAGTGCCTCTGGCAGTAAGGCCATGCCTTGCCCTCATGTTGCCACTTTGCACAGCCTTCCTTTCATGTCTTGTCTAACCAGTCATGCCATTCACTCTTCCACACCTCCCATGCTTGCCAGCATGGGCAGGAAAGAGGAACTGACTTGAGAGGGGGATGCATGGATAGTTTTGATATTTTTTCTGTGGATTGAGGGACTGCCAATGCCACGAAGGGTGTTGGTCTGAATCCCACACATCAGCAGTGTCCCAGCACCCTCGCGTTTTGGCAGTAGCTCTGTGGTCTTTGTAGAACTGGTGTTGTCTAGTTCATAGTAAAAATTTGCCTGGTAAACACAGCCACCACTAAGCTTTTGTTCAAATCCCAGAAGGAAATTAGTTGCCCCATCCTCTACATATCCCATGGCTGTTTCTAGAAAGGTGTGTGGTACTCTGCCATCTTCAAACCAAATAATAGTTCCTGCTGCTCATGTCTAGTGGAGACTGCTGTCTCTTCAATGTGCTGAGCTGCTGGTGCTCCCAAATGTCCTTCTGTTGGAATAAGATAAGTGAGACCAGGCAGTTTAAATAATCTGTCATCTTGATAATTTGGCTCCTTTTGACCCCAGAGTATAAGGGATAGCCCAAATGGATACCTGCCCTAGCAGTCTGCCAGTGCCTGGGGGCTGAGCTCACTCAGATGCTACCTGCTACTGGGCACTAGGCAGAATGTCTGAGGCAGTCCTTCACAGTAGCTCCAAAAGCTTCCTCTGGCTAGGCTCTTGTTGAATTTTCCATCAAGGCACCATTGTCTACAACGTGTCATGCTTTCACAGCATGTCTAAGCAAGGATCTCAAAGCTCTTCGTAGATGGAAATAAGAGCCATCTCAGCAGTGACCTTCCAAGAGGGAGAAGCATCAAAAGCTTCATCTTGGAGCCATAGTAAGGGGAGCTGTTTATCTTGGTTCAAGGATGCAGTACAGTACCTCTCATCAATGACAGGATACCCTCAGCTACAGCCAGTAGAAAGAGCTGAGGGTGCTCAGCACACTGGCAGAATATGGGCTCCCAGACTGACAGGGAGAAAACAAAGGGCAAAACCCAGCCAATCTGTCAAAAGCATCCCACAGGTTATGCTCCCAGAAAGGTGTCCATGGGCAAACCTCAGCTCCTGTGGATACCTGTCCCTTCTCTGAAGGAGCATCCAGCAGGAGCTCAGGTGACAGAAACAGAGTCTGTCCCCTGTCCAACTCCACCAGCTGCTCCCATAGCTCACCTCCTCTGTCCCTGGCTTTAGCTCCCCACATTTGTTCCTTTTGCTTTTTGTTTGTCACAGGAAGAGTGCCAGCGTGACCATAAAGTCTACGTTCCCCTGTGGCGAGGCTCCTCCACATTCAAAGGAACAAGTCAGGCTAATATTTGCAAGAAATAGTCTAATTCCAGCATGTGAAACCATCATCTTGACAACTTCTTTCTAGGGCTAAGGATTAAAATGTTTACTCAGATTGGACTGAGATCTATTTCAACTCAAAACTCCACAGTCAGACATTCCTGCATCCTACAACTGCATTCTCTCTGGCCAACCGTGACAGGGCAAAGCTGGCTGTAGCTGTCCAGGTGACAGAAAGGTCCTCTCCTGATCATGCATCATCCCCTTGTTTCTGAAAAGTGATGCACTGTGACAGACAGTGGTGGCTCACTACCTAAGAAGCATTGCTGCTCTGCACATGAGTGAGTGCCCAGCAATTCCAGGAAACTATGAGATGGGCAGTTCCCCTTTTTAATGGTCTTTGATGTCCAGTAAAAATATATATAGTGAAATATATGCACCAACTGCCTCTATCTAAGCATTGGATTCATCTGCATGTTTCCACCAATCTTCAACAGCAGAATGGAAGCTTTCTTCTTTTCTAGTTTTAGTGTGTCTTGATCTAGTGTCTGATGAGACAAGAGCTGATTTTTTGGGGTCCTTTTTTGCTTTTTTAACCACATTAATAGATGTCTTCCAGAAAAAGTTTCTCCTTGTGATCTTATGCTATGAATACTCTTTGGGGTATTATGGCATGTGTCTTCCCAGACTAGTCCAGGAAATTTAACCAGGTGAACAAACGGAAGTATAATTACATATTCCTGGATTTTCTATACATGTAAGGGTCCAATAGGTATAAAAATACAAGGCTGTCATGTATAAATATGAAAATGCAAACCCAAAGGATATTCTCTGCAGAGAGCCATTGCAGCAACAAATGAAGTGACATGTATCTGCATGGGTGTACATCTATATATTGTGCCTTCCTCTTCCAAAGCATGGTATTACTAACTTGAAAAACTGAAAATTAAGAAGAAATGTTCACACTTCCTTAAAAAATAAGAGATTTTAAAAAGTCATAATATAGTGAATTCTCTGTCTTCCACTTTTTCTACCTTCAAGTTCTGGTCTGGAGTATACTTTCAAGTTTAAAAAAAAAGCATTGTTGAGATTCCTATATAATCAAAACAGGGCTTGAAAAGACACCATTTGTCATGAGCCACGCACTGAAGCTGTGAGAGCTGGCAACAGTGACAGTATTACAATTAAGAATAACATTTTTTCCAGATAGGATAAACACCATTTGTCATTTCATAAGCTTTAGGATTTGAAAATGGAACTACAACTATTTCCTTTTCTCCTCCAGATGTAGATGTTCTTTCATCTTCTGACATCACAAGTACTAGTATACAT
This sequence comes from Eurystomus gularis, assembly GCA_013400335.1. Taxonomy (NCBI): domain Eukaryota; kingdom Metazoa; phylum Chordata; class Aves; order Coraciiformes; family Coraciidae; genus Eurystomus; species Eurystomus gularis. The sequence goes on from VZZY01005963.1 coordinate 79,904, forward strand.
CATTAAATGAAATTAAAAGCCTCCTCTCTTTCAACTCCCCTCCCCTATTCCCCAATTTTGGTACTGCTTTCTTGAGCATTGATGTAGAAGCCATCCAAGTGCTTTACTACTGATAGGCTGTATTGCTTCAGACTCAAAATGTGCTGTAACAGAAAATAAAGATCTGAAAAGGATGACAGAGAAGTGTGTGGGAATACTTGAAGTTCTTAGTATCTATACTGAAAAATACCTAGTATTTGTTATGACAGTACATTTCAGAATTGCAGGTCTAGGGTCTGTGTGACAGAGGTGAACTTGCAGCTAAATCGGATGCCTGAGTATCTTTTTGATATAAAAGTTGTACCCTGTATAGAAATGTCAATAAAGCTGCTAGCTATTCATTCCATATGTCAGCAAATGGGAGAGGGAAGTGACTGCATCCACGGATGCAGCTGGGAGTGCTTACTGCAGCACTGTGGAGCAGAGGAAACCTAGAAAGGATCCCAGCCGGGATTTCCAAATATTCACAATGCAATAATCTGGTGCTCATTACCCAGGAAAGCTGCGGGAGTGCTGGATGTAGAACTATTTTAAACACCTTTGAAAATCCTTCAGCCAAAAAAAGTATGCCACTAAATGAAATGTAACTGCAGGGTGCTGGAAAGACCATTGTTCTTCCCGTCAATGTTAAAAAGGGATTTTTAATGACCACAGATAAATAGGATTCAGGTAATGCCTGTTGCTGCTGAGATGGTGTAACACAGTGTCCCCTAAGGGACACAGAGCAAAACCAGCCAAACCGAAGGCCAGCAGCACTCCCTGTAGTTCTCATTTTTCTGAAATCTCTCTCCTGTTCTTATATGCCTGGCTCCAAGCCACAGGTGGATCTCCAGGCTCCCCAAGCTGTGGGGCTTCTCATTTTGCCTCTGTGAGTGACTGTCAGAACTCTGCTTGCTGGTGTGCTCTGCTCCCACCTGGGCTTTGGGCACTGACATGTCATAATCTTTCCAACTGTTTTTCTTTTATTGGTCTTGATTTTGTTTTTTTTCCTCAGGCAATGCCCTCCAAAGTGGTAAGAGGTAGCCTGGATGCGGATCACCAGGCCAGAAGCCTCTCCCCCTTGCAAAGCTGAAGAAAATGGACATTCCTTTGCAGAGCCATCATGAGAGACACATAGGTTCCTTCTGCCCACCCTGCCCTCACACTGGTAAAAGATAGTATCTGTGTTTGGGGAGAGAAGCACTGCTGGGCTGCTTCCCCTCTGCCCTCCATTGTAGACACTGTCCTTCCTGGGTCCCGAGTCAGTGCTGACGTGAGCCTGCACTCAATACTCAAGTGAGGAACAGCATAACATGACTACCAATGACTCGATCCACCTAAAGGAAGGTGAACTTAAATGAAGACACTGCATCTAGTTATGGTTCTTGAGAGAACAACATCCTGTAGCTACCACTAGGAACAAAGCAACATCATGGGGGACAGAAATCATGTACAAGAAGATGAGATGAGAAATAGTTAGAAAGTGTCACTCAAAGTGACATAAATGTCGCGGTCAGACGCGTGGGTCTCCCACAATAACCCAAAAAGCTAAAGTAAATGTTGGATGTCTCAGCTTAATTTTGAGCATTGCAATAGTCTTTCCCCACATCATAGAGCAGGATGCCTTCACCAAGACCCCAGCAGGATATGATGGGCCATGAATGAGACAAGTGCTGTGCCCAAGCCACACCACATGGTTCAAGGCCTGGTTCCCTGCCCTCATGGGCAGCCTCAACCTCGACCTCTGCTCCCACATAAAAAGCAATGTCCTGAGGCAAAGAATCCTGCTTTGTCCCCCATACTCCATCCCATTTCTGGGGAGAACAGGGACCAGCCAGAAGGATGGGCCTTTCAGCCTCCTCTGTTCCTGAAATACCTTCTTTATAACCTTAAAACGTTCCTTATAATCTTAAAGCAGCCTGGCAACTTGGCATTTCCACTGCCTTTAATCTTCTGACATTCATCCTGGCTGCCTGCAGTTTCCAACCTGGGAAGGATGGAAATTTCATGGCAGTGTCCCTCCATTCAAGCACGAGCCTGCCTCGGGGTTGAGTCATCCCTGGTAAGATGGTTTGCAAACCAAAGCCTTCCTGATCTGAGCTCCTTGCTTTTGGGCTGTGCTGCCTTGCAACGCTGCCTGGCCTCCCTGGGCTGTGAACAGAACACTCACATGCATAAATGTGTTCGTGATGCACAAGCTCAGAAGAAGCAGAAAAAGCATTTGACTTGGGTATGTCAAGCGTGCTAGAAACAGCCCAGAGTGTGGCAGCGAGAGGCACAGGTGCCTCTTGTGCAGGAGAAAAAAAGGAGCATTGCAAGGCTTTTGATGTGTCTCAGTGAGCAAGCAGTAACATCAAGAAAGACATGAAAAGATTTAGAAGAGCCTGCTTGTAATAGCTGAACACAAAAGTGTCCAAAAGCAACGATTTTGATAGCTTTGGAGACGATTTGCTTTGTGTTGTGCCTGATTTGCCCATCATTTCACATCACACGAAAACTTGAAAATAAGGCACAGTAAATGGCTGCTTCGTTTCCCCAGGGCTAACATCCTGCCTCGGGTGAATTTACTCCATCCTGCAGGCAGCGGAGGGAGGAGCCCCTCCACACGCCTCAAGGTGGGGATGGTTTAGGCTGTATAATTCAGGGCACCTCTGAGTGAGGGGAGAGACAAAGAGATGGGAACAGTCCTCCCCTTTTACCTGAAATATTTCTGCTTGCCCTTCTGCAGTGAAAAATTATCACCCACCTCCCAGTGGCTTTGCTGTGACTCTGCTCCAGGGAGACCCCAGCTGTTTAACCAACAAGGTGGAGGAAAGCAGAAACGGAAATGAAGGACTGTGACTAATTAAGATGTTATCTTGTGAGCACATTCAGATGAAAGTTCCTGGGAAGAGAATGCAAAAATCCCGAGTAGCTGTAAAATGGCTCTTTTCACCAACCTTAGAGCACAGCCCGACATAATAACTCCCAGCTGTGTATATCTGAGCCTCCTCTAGCATCAGCTTATGCATTATTTACATCCTTATTACTGGCAGTGGAGTTGGGCAGAAATGACGGGAATATCTGCTACACCTGATGGGAGACAAACATTTTGCATGGCTCACACCTGTTGCTGAGCACAGCCCAGAAAGGCAGGGGAGGAGGCGGTGGGAAAGCAACTGAGCGTGGAGAAACTGCAACCCTCTAGAAGTCAGAAAAAAAAAAAAGAAGAGGAGATACGTTTTGGAGTGTGAGCAGGCACTCAGTGGATGGCAGAAAGAAAGAAAATTTGCTCACTTTGCCTCTACACAGAGCTGCAGAAAAGAGCAGGTGGGGAGAGAGGAGAAGAAAGAGAGGTGGGAAGAGGAGAGGGAAGAAGAGGAAGGTCCTGTAGGATTAGCAACACATGAAGCAACTGCATGCTCTCAGAGAGGGAGCTGAAGGCTGTGTTAGTAGTGTCCTTTGATTGACACTTGACAGCCTATGATAAAGGTAAGGGGTCAGGCAGGTTTCTTGGACACCAGCCCAGGCAGGGAGCTGCTCCCTGGCTCCGAGACCTCTAATAGGCACAGAGGGCCCTGGCATGCCCCTAAAAGAGGTGTTGAGGCACACCACACCCTGCAGTGCTCAGGTAGCTTCCTGTCATCAGGAGTCCCGGGACTGTTGTCACGTAGCCTGGTCGTAGAGGTAGCTGGTGGTGGCTTTTGCATGGATGACTGTCCATGGGGAAATGGATGAACACAACCAATTGTACTCTTTCAGAGCACTCAGCAGCTGGTGGCAGCTGAAAACCTGACCTTCTTTCCAGCAAGGTCAAGAACAAAACCGTGAAAAGCTGTGTTTTCTGTGCCTGAAACCCATTTTGGCTCTCGCAATGCTGCCCTGCGGGCAGCCTGGAACCCATTACTTCTGCTGCCTTTAAACAGCCTCTCCAACATTCTTGCTGGACAGAAGTGAGAACCTTCCCAGACAGGCTGCCAGGCAGAATGGTTTGGCTCTGCTGGTGCCTCATGGTTATCACCAAAAGGATATTTCAGGACTACATCCAGCTGCAGGCAGAAACAGACAGGAAGCTAACACACAACTTCCCATACACCATCTGCTCCAAAAACTGGAATCAAACCCCAAAGCAGCGGCCCTTCAGGCAGCAACATGACTAAACCCAGGTCAGCTGAAGCCAAATTCTCCATTTAAATAAGCAGACCTCCAAATATTACTTCTGTGACACATGGTGCATGTGTGACACTGGATCATCACACACAAGATTAAACTAGTCTTTCTCCTGCCCTGAACCCTAAGTCAGAGGCAACTTTCCCATGAATCATAGATCAGTCTGCCCAATTGTGTTTGATCCATATGGGTCATGAAACGGGAGCGCCACGTTGCAAAAGCTCTGTGTGCTTGCTTGGCTGCTGAGGAGGAACACGAGAAAGGAGTCAGCAGTGTGAGGCTCAGGTCAGGTCAAATTCCTGTATACATGGATGGTTTAAACTCAAGTATGCCACCAGCTGCAGCTGTCCAAAGCAGCCAAGAGTCAAGGACAAGCAAAACCTCTGTGGATGAAGGTCACAGTAAGAAAAAAGGTCCAGAGCTGCACAAAAGCACTTGGCCCATTTGGAGAACCTCTGAGCAGTGGTCTTGAGTGGAGGCATAGCTGGCAGTGTGCATAATTGCCAAGAGTTTTAAAGAGAAAACCCACAGCACAGCATGACTCCTGATGTTGTCCAGATCAAAGCATCTTTGTGGTTTAGAAAATGTGTCATCAGAGGGAGGGAAAAAGAATTAATGGGAACGTCTTCCAGGACAGCCTAGCAGTAGGTATGGAATAATGTGCTTGGTAAAGACACTCTGTGTGAGATCTGTATAACCCTCACTGACAGCCTGGAAAATTGCCAATGGGCTTGAGAAAAGAGGGTACTGTGTCCCCCAGACCAAAACCAAGCTCATGTGCATGGTCTAGGTTTGTAGGCTACACCACATCACAGCTAGTTCAGCTGGCTTTCCCCTTCCAGGGCACCTGGACAATTTTGCCTTGTCTTACATCCTCTCTAGTGTCTCATGGTGATTTAGGAAAATGTAAACACACATAGCCTTAGCTTTCCAGGAGCTTCCCTTGCAAGGTAGCCTTGCACAGGATGGCTATAGGAAAACACCTTATATTCCATCCCCAAGTTCTTCTGTGCGGGGCTGAGGTACAGATGGATCTCAGCATGTGCTGGTTGGAGACAATCCCACACTTGAGGCCTTTATCTGACTCAGCTGATATGCCCTGGTTACAGTATGTGACTGATGTAAGTGGTAGGACAAGCCTGGTGCAGGGGAATATGTTTGTTAGCACATTCCATCCATCCAATTGTATACAGATGGTTAACAAGACCCAGGAAGGCAGCCATGAGGCCAGACAGCTCAGACCTTATCCATAATTGCTTTCTGTGCAGCCAGTTGCAATCATATGAGAGCTGTAGCCATGAGGACTATTGTTCCACTAGGAGCACAAGCAGGAGGAGAGACCTCCCTGACACAATTTTAGTTCAAATAATCTCAGGATCCATGTGTGCTATGAGAAATCACAATTCATGGGCTAAATCCTGAAGACCATGCTCAGTAATTTTTCTGGAACTGAAAAGCACTTGTGGCAGCCATGCAGAAGCCTTACCTAGCTAAACACTTTACGACTAGGTGTCCGAGTCTCACCTAGCACCACAAAAGCCTGCCTTGCTTTACAAAGCTTAGAAGAGAGAAGGATTCTCTGCCCTGAAGAATTCACAGTCTAGGAAGTATCAATATGAGGATGGGCAGTCTTTTAGTCTTGCAGTGGACTAGTCTCCATTAGACTTTAGCTCTTTCAGATTTTGCCATTTTCTGGGGGAAAAATATTGATTAAATCCTGCTTTGTTGTGAATCTCTTTAGAAACATAAGGTACCAGACCACTCTTGCATGTTTATTGGTGAGACTTGACAGGAGCAAAGGCAGGGCAGCTTCAGAGAAGTTCATGATCTAGGGTTCATAAAGTGATGGCAGGTACTGTCTGAGGGTACATTTCTCAACTCTACCAGCAGGATGGAGAGAGAGCTGAGAAAGAACAGGCATGTGATTCCTTGCATTAAAACAGACAATTAAGTACTGTGCGGTATAGTACTGTGTGTGTTCTGACAGTGCCTGCTGAACACAGTGAAAGCAAGAGGAGGTCCTGTGGCATTTGGCACAGGCACTCAGCCTAACAATAGGCTCCCCATACTTTCTTACAGAACATCGCAAGAGGACGTAAAGAATGTCGTCTCTTCTGTTATTAAGGCTGTGACTTGTTCAGGGACTCCCTGTCCTCCCATCCTTGACAGACTGAGGTCAAATGAGTATACAAATCTCACTGATAAAGTTGTCAAAACATACCAAGTGAATGTCAGACATGGTTAATATGGAAGATAATAGTGATGTGATAGATCATGGGAAGGGGACTGCTAAACCAGGTGTAAAAATGGAGATTATGTTAAAGGAGGCAGCAGAGCCAAGTCATAGTGAAGAGATTTACACTGCAGAGCAGAAGTCAAATCCAGGTACTGGTGCAGGAAACTACTATGAGCACACTGGTCACTACAGGAGGGCTTGGAACATCTGCAGGGAAGTCACCCTCTCATGACGTCCAAATGGTTTTGGGATAACTTCCAGAGACACCTGTGATTTCATTGCATTAATGTGTTGCATTGCATTCCCTGGTGTAGCAATTTTCAGCCTGGACATCTATCTAGCTCAACTATCTCTGAGTGGTGGTGGGATATGTCCTCAAAGAGTTTAGTCCTTTAACTCTGTGGTTGTGCAGCAGACCAGGGATATAGCAGGGAGAGGAAATCCCCACACATACACCATTTGCTGGATTACAAGGACGATTATAAGGATGACAGCTTCCCCATTCCTTATTAGCATCAGCTGCTGTGGCATACATGCTCAATGTCACCCAGGAATGGGTGTACAGCTCCTGTCATGCAGATTATGGTTGTTTCCAACCCCACACATGTTTGCACAAGAAAAGGCTGGAGGCTGAGGTGGAAGAGGAAGGGAAAGGCTGGGCACAGAGTGTGGAAGAAGAAGGGAAAGGCTGGGCACAGAGTGTGGCCCTGCTCTATCGAAAAGAGTAGGTGAAAGGCAGGACAGGTTTCACAATGCCCTTTCAGCCATCCCAAAGCACTTCTCAGCAGAACTGAGTGGTAGGGGTGAGGAGCACATTGCCTGCACCTCAGAAGAAAGCAAGGCACAGGGAAGAGCTGTTGCTTTCCCGGGTCATGGTTTCTTGCTTGCACTGCTTCTGAGACAGTGGCCCTACATGATGCTTCTGGACAGAAGAGGCCACTTCACCCCAGTCTCAGCCTCATTTATTGCCTTGGATTCCAGTTTGTTATTGTGAAAGAGTTGGAGAGGGCAGAGCTTGGCAGCTCAGCCTGGCACACCCTTGGGCCCTTCAGGTACTGTGGCCATCCACAGGTATGCCCTGCCCCAGGCACTTGCTCCTCGTGCTCTGCCTTTCCCTTCCCAGCCACACTAGTGCCCTCCTCTTCCTCCACACACCTGTGCCCCAAGGCCTGTGGGTCTCCATTGAGCCAGTGCCACCACCTTGGCTGACCTGGGGAATAAGCAGCACAGAAAGTAAGTGCTCTGCACCCGTGAGATGGCGTTTCTACGTAAGCTGTCAGTATATCAAGTTGCACTGACACACAACCCTGGCACAAACCCACACAGATGTAACCTACACACAACAAAACTCCAGACAAGCATAAGCTGATGGTAGGCGCTGGGGTCATAGCAAGGGAGCAGGTTTCTGGCCGCCAACAACAGAAATTTGAGTTAATCTTCTATGCCAATAAAGCTTCCACTTTAATTTAAACTTCTCTCTCATCTGTCTGCTTTCCTACTCTAAACCAAACCTGCTTTTACCTGCTGGAGACTTACTGCCAGCCAATCAAATGAAAAAACATTTTTCTTGCACTGTCACAAAGCCCCGTTCTGTGGCAACTGCATGTGTGGAATTTTCCAGATGGTTGTGATAAGCAGCCCATGTGTACAGAAAAACAAACAGTACAGCTTTTAGATGCTACTTGAATTGCCCTGGATTACTTCCGCAACACCTGCACAGGCCCTTAACCAGTGCCTCTGGCTGCCTCCAAGTGAAACAAGGCATTCAATGCTATCAAGACAACCAAATGGTGAGCGGAGAATTTAGAAAGTGTCAGCAAACAATACTGGAGTTGTTGGGATATTTAAAAGTGTCTTGAGCAGCTGTAGCTAAAGCACATGAAAGAGAATAGCAATTAATTCACAGTGGTCCACACCACTGATCTAATACACAGAAGCTGGAGAAGCAAGTGCCCACATGTCATGCTCCTGGCTTGTTCCTGAAGCCCAGGTAGCAGATTTCCAGTTCCTTACCACATGTGGTAGAAAAAAAAAATGTGCAGTGATTTACTGCAGGGGCTGTGGAGTCAGTTAACTCCAATATGAAGGGTTATTTTCTCCTACCCACAGACAAATGAAACGAAGTGCCCTGCCTCTAAGAAAAAAAGCTCACTTTCAAGTCAGCTGCTTGTCTCCTAATGCTTTTTTGAATACATTTCAGTTTTCATGTTTAGCTGAATTGTTTCTGATTGGTGGTATGTTACATAAGTCCCTCTTACCTGAAACCAGAATGTCACAGACTTGGTCCACTCCTGCTCTTCTTAAAGCCAGCAGGAGTTTTGTTGATGGTCACTAGGAGAACTAGCTCCAGTGCAGACACTGGTCATGAGATCTAGTGTGTAGGCATGAGAAAGGTGAAGACGTGTACATGGGAAAACTGTGCTGTGTACTTCCCTTCACACCTCTGCTTTAGCAAAAGACACAGAAAGGCCATATGCAGAGGTCAGTCCCCTGGGCTTGGCAGGGATGCTGTGTTCACTGTATGAACATAATGCTCCCAGATGAGGTGTCGGACAGGAATATAGATGCCTGAGCTAGAGAAAAAGGGCTAGAAGAGGCTCTTGGGACCATCAAGCTGAGCCCCTGACTGCCACAAGCACTTTATCTTAATCCCCAGTATGAATTTTCAGACAGAACAAGAGGAGAAACACTCACCTTCCCCTTGCACCACCCATCACATGGTGGTCAGGCTGCTCAGTCTGTCCATGTGCACAGGAGCCAAACTCTTATGGTGCATTCACTTATCAGAGCCCCTGAGCTTTTTTTGTGTCCCTGAAAAGCCTTTTAATGTCCTTACAGTCAGTTCCCCAGCCTTATGCATTATGCTATGTAAGGGAAGAAGGTTCTATACCTTGTTGCTCCTGCAGCCAGGCTTGAACCCTTCTGAAATCCTCAGTTGCCAGTCTGCTACAGTGGACTCCCACTTCACGTCTTTCACAGCCTGCCCCATGCCAAGGACCCTGTCCTTCCTCATCTCCTCCCTGCCACACACCTGAGCCTTTCTGTCCATCGCATCTCCTGCCACTCACACTGTCACTCTTCATGCTGCTTCCCTGGCAATTTTCTGCACTTTCAGACTTCTACCTTCCCCATCACCTGGTGAGCATTTGGCTGCAGTGCCAGCTCCATGGCCCACAGGTGATCCAAAAGAGGCAAGAGGAGAGCAAGCCCTGTGACACCGAATCCTACATCTCCCTCTCTTTGCTTGTCATATGGGACTGAAGAGCACCAGAAAGGTGCAGGCATGGGGTACCATCCAAACAAGGCTCACATCTCTTTTATGAATTACAAGGAGGAAAAACTTACAGGATGGTTTTGGGTAGTTTCCAAAAGCAGCGTTGGTGATCTTCTTCAGCTGGTGCTGCACCTCAGGTAGTTCTTAAAGGCTGGAGCTGAGGCGGCTTGCAGCAGCTTGGGGACCACTCTGTGCGTGGGCATGAATTCAAAGGTCACAAGAAATGTAGAGGCTCTCACAGTCATGCACAAAGACTGGCTGTGCCAGCTGAGCTGGGAACAGCTCACAGAGAGGAGACAGCAGAGCCAAAGAGCCCGTGAAAAAAAAAATCAGCCCAAAGGCTTGAAAGAAGACAAATTTCTTACCAATCACACTTTTTTTCTGCAATGCTAACAAATTGTGCTCAAGAAACCCACCTCTTCTTTTAGGAAAAATTCACCTGATATGCTCCTTCTCTTGAGAAATGTTTCTGAGCCCAAAGTGAGTGCAAACAGATGCGAGTATGTCAGAGGCTCTGAAAAGCTGGAGAATCTTTATGGGAAATGGCAGCCCCACAGAAAGACGTCCAAAGTTGACTTTGAAACTTAATGATGAGAAGTCCAACCTGAACACCAGGAATGGTGTTAAGGGGGATAACTTTGATGAAATATCCAGACAGCTCACCCATTGCACAGCTCACCGTGCCCCTGCTACCTGCCTAAAGGCCAGAAGCTCTGATCCTCCCTCCCTGGCTGCTAAAACCTCTGCTGCTGCTCTCGGGATGCAGCCCAGTATTTTTGCTTCATCATTCTCTAGTGAAACAATAATGTAATATTTAAGAGGAGCATGAAATTAAATATGGTCTCAAACTAGGTCTCCCCAGGAGTGCTGCACAAGGTACATTATTCATTTTCATATTTAATTCATTCCGAAACTCCATTTGTGGATCCTGTGACGTGTGCTGACCTGGAGCAGCACAGAATCGAGGTTTCTAACCACAGGACATATGAGGACCAGCACAACAGGATGCAGAGAGCTTGGAAAGCCCTTCTCTACTTCTTGGGTGTCTTGAACATAACTATAAAGGCACATGCCTGGGTTCCCATGGCTTAGTGGCTTGGACCTGTGATCTGGGGTTAAAGGTCTTGGCGCTCTCTGGGCCCATTTTTCAGAAGTGGATGAGCACCCAGCTGAAGTCTTCAGGAGCTGAGCTTTGAAATTTTAAGTATTATTTGGTGATGGATACTGTGAAAAATCAGGTATATCTCAAACTGTCCCCCAAGTTTTTTAATGTTTTCATGTTAATCTATCTGGGTTTTACAAAACCAAAGCTACCCGACCTTAGCCTAGCCCAGTTTGCCATCAGTGATGGACATCACTCCCACCAAAGAGAGGATGTTGTGAACAGAAACACATGAGGCATTCCAGGGCAATAGAGATGAGCACCAATAACGAAATGAGGAAACAACAATTTATTCTCAGTAGCAGAGTTTGAGCAGCATGCAGTAATTAGGATGTAAATTCAAGCGGGGAACAGTCATGGGAAAAACAATCTTACCTCACTGCTCAATAAGTTAGTACTGCACATTTCATACACTGAGTGAGGCAATAAAAAAAGGAAAAAGCAGAATATATAATCAGGTAATGAGCATTATGCAAAGGAGACCGAATTAAAGCGGCACAGGACTCCCTAATCCTGGTTTTTCCTATCTTCGACTGCTTGACTTTGTAGCCTTAGTGTTCTTTGAATACAGATTTGGGGTTATAAATTAATATTTATGTTACAGGAATACCCTCATTTCCTCCTTAAGACAAGATGCACCAGCACAAGCACAGCATTTGATACAGCAAGTTTTCCATCTAAGGAGACTAGTATAAAAGGAAGAGGATGAAAGAGAAATAAACTCAAATGCATATGGTTGTGTGCGTGTATATACGTATATTCACACACAAACAAAAATGCATTTCTATATACATATATGTTACATATGTGCTGGTTTAAATACTCAGCTTTTGAAATATCTATGTGTATGCATAGAGTATCTGCAGAATTATACATATACGTATTGAGTGAATGTAATGAAGCACTGCCTTTCCCTAGCTGTCTCGTGGCCTAGCTAACATACAGGGCTGGTTTTCCTGCTGGCATCATAGCATCAGCAAGCTGCAAGAGGCATTTCAAAGACACGGCTTTCCAGATTTCTTCAGGAAGATTCTCCATGCATAAGGTGAAGTGCGGTGATATTGCAAAAATGTATGTGAACGGAATAGGCAAATTTTCTGAAAGCTTCTAGAAAATTACCTTTCTAATTAGGTTTGGCTGAAAATGTTTTGAAGAAACATGTCAATTTTTTCTGTTTACTTGTCTTTTGTAGAAATTGTCCATTTTGCTTACTCGGTTTTGAAGGAGGGAGAGCAAAACGTGATTTTTTATTTTCCAAAATTATTTGTGTGTGCATCATGCTAAAATTGAGATTTAATGTATGAGTTTTAACACAAGAAAACGCTTTTTCACTGTGACTGACACAGGTTGCCCAGGGAGGCTGTAGAGTCTCCATCCTTGGAGACATTCAAAAGCCATCTGGACACAGTCCTGGGCAACCAGCTCTAAGTACCTCTGTTTGAGCTGGAGAGTTGAACCAGATGACCTCCAGGGGTCCCTTCGCACCTCAACTACTCTGTAATTTTGTTTGTTTGGGCTAAATATTTAACTTGGATGATTTAGAATTCTCATTTATGTAATGCAATTTACCTTCATCTGAAAATGGCAAAAGATATGCTCAGTAGTTTTCAGTTATTTTTGAGTCAGTAAACAGTGTATGTTTTCCAGTAAAGATACAGATTTATCTACAGTGAAATGAAACCTAATCACAGGAAGTTTAATTTTCTTATGCATGGTTTACTGAATCTCCTGGTCCTGGGTCAGAGGACCACAGAAGGAGCCCAGTAATGTAATTGTTATCATTAATAACTATTATTTATTTTCTTAGAAGGACTTTGAGCTCTATAAGGCACATTCAAATGGCTACCAGTGAGTAATTATTTGTCGTCCATGCGTATTGAGACACATGGCACTACTCCCATCCTTCAGGTCCTAAGAGATGTGCCCTGTAAACATCTGTGGGCTATTCCTGGGACACGTATATTTCCTCGTCAGTCTCACACACAGCAACCCTTGCTCCTAACACCCAGTGCCCTTTGTTTCTGGAGTTTCATGGATTCATTTTTGAAGCGGACAATTACCTGTTTAAACCAACCTTACCAAAACTAACCCACAGGTTTACAAGAGTGCTGAATGTCCCAGGAAATCCACACAAACACTCCTCTGCTCTCTGGAAAGCCTGCTTGTGCTGTGTATGGACTAACGAATCAAAGTGGCTGCAGTGGTGACTAATACCTTCCTTGAAGAAAAAGACTGGTTTTGTGTGATCTGCTGTACTTAGCAAACCCGCCTTTCTTCATACTCAGCAGTGTAAATAAGGAGTAATTTACCTGACAGCAGTGGTTACACCAGTGACAAACTGGGGTGTAGTAGGATCTGATTCAAGCCCACAGGGCTGAATATACAGTTGTTGACAAGCATGCATCTCACAGGCCAATGCTTCAGCTTTCAAAAAGACTGGGAGACCTTGAAATTGTGCATTGCATCTGCATTGGCTAAAGTCTGCTCTTTGAAGTACCCCTCTCATCCCGACCTGAAAGGGAAAGGAAGAGAAAAAAAACCTGTTCTCTTTATTCTATTACTAGGTAGCATTTCTCTATCTATTAAGAGCACTCAAAGTGCCCACCCTTCCTTCAGGGCCTGCGATGAAGGGGTGAGCAAAAGAGGAATGACTTTTCAGCAGAGGAAACTGATGGACCAATGAATCGAGGAGACAGCTCCTTCCAAATGTGGGGGGAAGACAAGGAGGGGATGGCTGAGAGAAGGCAATCGCTCACATGCCACATGCCTCTGAGAGTCTCTGCAAGTCTCTTTTTTTCATTCAACCTTATTTCACAGCTGCATTCAGTTGCTCCAGCCTTCACACGCTTACATGAGCTCAATTGTCAATCAGTGTTACAAATGGTCTAGCTCTCAGTCTGCAGTTGTCTGCTGTCACACAGGGTTTGTATTAATCCTGGTTGCCTGAAACATATGGCTCTGAATCCCACCTTGAGCACCTTGCCTTACATCTGAAGTTAAACTCAGGGATTTTTTTCCTGTTTCTGATATAACATACTTGAAACACATATACTCAACTCAGGAAATTTCTACTACTTTATATTCCTTGATAAAGGCACTTCCGAAAAAAAAAGCACCTGTGTGTGTTGCAGTGTTTGCTAGAGGCACACTGGTAAATGGGTACTCTGTGTCCTTTTGGTTGGCATTAAGATTGTAATGAATCATTGATAAAGCTAATAACGTACTCAGTTTAATCTAATATTACAGCGCAGTAGCTGCACCCAGTGCTTACAGCACAGGAACATACAAAAGTAATTAATTTTACACTACTGAAGCTAACTGCAGTTGAACCTCTCCAGGTTATAAAAGTTTGCCAAAGCAACTGATGAAAATGATCACCATAGACTACACCAGGGCTGAGTTTTAAACAGCTGGGCCAGACTCTGTGGCACTTTAACAAAAAATAGATATCACGTACATCTGATGTATCCCAAGCAGCACATAAAAGAGCTGTTGACACCCACACATAAAACTGAGCTATGTGGAAGTGCACTTTAGGCAGGCATTGTTGCTTCCCGGGTCTTTCATGGAGCATGATGGATGTTTACTTTATGAACAGACTCATTTCATTTGCAAAGTAAGAATAGATAATATGGGCCAAAAGTAATCATAGCCCTGAAGCCAGACCCTTTGTTGGTATGTACCGTAATAGCTTTTTGTTGGAGTCACACAGTCATGGGCCAGAGGAAGCTCTGATGCACTTACTCCCTGAAATGCCAAACTAAGCATTTGCTTTTAAATTAACATTTTTTACTTAAATTGGAAGGTTATACCCAGCTTACTATACATGTAAGGAGTATCCACAGACAGACAACTCTCATCATGTATCATATCCCACTCAGGTAGAAAAATTTAGTTGAACTCATTCCTCTGGCAGCAAAAGACAGAATCAAATTTAACCCAAATTTATGCTGGTTTGTGGATCACCACAGCCTAAGATATTCACAAAGGAATTTACTGCTTCCTCACTAGTAACAACTCTGCATTTTCTGCCTTCACAGAAACTGTAGTGTTGGCTACAAGATAAGAAGAAGAGTAGGATAGGAAAGGAGAGGACAGGACAGGACAAGGATACATGACTGGCTTGAGCTTGTAAGGCCAACAAGCCCAGTCTCCCACCACATATAATTATTTTTGGAAATGTTTCCAGCTCAGAGTCTAGCATCACATTACACATCTGCTAGCTCACTCTCAAGTGGGATCAAGGAAACATCAGCTAAAGCCCCCAGCCAGCATCCGAGGTAAACCATCTTCTTCCTACCAAAATGCCCAGCATGTCACATCTCCAAAAGAAAATCAGAGGGACTTGACCAAACAGGAATTTATTGAGTGGGAGAGCTGAAGAGCAGAAAAAGCTCCTCAAAGACAAGCAGTCATCCCACATAGCTCCAGATGAATAAGGGCTTGCCTCTTGGTGCGGACCTGTTAGGCCAGATGGCTGCTACCTGTCACTGCATAGGGTAGGTTAAGTAGAGATGTTCTCCTCAGCCCACTGCAAACTGCTCCGCTTCAACTGCCACTGTTCTGCAACAATTCGGCAGTGTGCAGGGAGAGCAGCCAGTCCCCTGCCTGGGAAGAAGGCTTGCTAAATAGTTTCCCACTGTCACTCCTTGTCCATTATTTCTTTACCTCAAGATGACAAAAGCAGGTAGTGTTACAACTCACCTTACTCATGGGGGTTGCTTTGACCTCTGTTATTATAACAAAATGATGTATTTCACATTCGATTATGACATGGTTACTCTTCTTCCTCAGACTCTTCTTCCTCAGACTACTAGGTCAAGCCAGACATTCCACGACAGAGCGCCCCAAAGACATGGCAGGTCAACAGCACCCAAAAACATCTACCAGGTTCCTGTGTCATGTTTAGTAGCCATGCTAAGGAAGCAGGAGAGCTCAGTGGAAAAAATAGTCCAAAGACAGATATAAAATGTTAACAGAGAAGAAACAACACCAGGAAACATGAGTACTGTATCCAAATGAAACAACAATGAACACTGGAAAATTGCTATTAATCTAGGAGACAGCCTGTAAGAGCTGAAAAGCAGGGCTTCGGCACAGTCCCCCCTGGTTCTGCCACCTTTTGGTTTGAGCTTTAAAGCTAATCTACTTTGGTGTATTTATTTTAACAAACCTTGTCCAGCTGGGCCATGGATGAGTTTCACAGAGCAAGTTAACTCACAATGGGGTGAGTTTTTGCCAAAAACACAAGTCTGCTGGCAATATGTTAAGTTTTATAGTAATAGTCACTTCAGACTGTTATTTTGAGTGTTCTGCTGGGAAGCCTTTATCACCAGGACCACTTGTTTAAATAGAGAAAATTCTTACAATTCCCTAACATGGCTTTTTAACGGGGAAGTTTCTACAGAGTCACCATTTTATCTCTAAAGTTGCCATAGATTTCCACCAGCTACTTGCCTCTCTCTCTCTTTAGAGATCTATAATGATAACAACAATAGTAATAGACCATAAACAATTATGAAAGGTCCTAGCCAACGAATTTCTATCCAGAAATTGACTGTAGTCCCTGCTGTCCACAATTCCCTTCATCAGTTGAAGTCTCTCCAGTTCCCCAGCTCATTTTCTTGTCACTTGGCCTGGTTTTCTTTAGTTTCCCTTTAGCTTTGCATAGAGGATATTAAAAGAAAAAGAAGAATAACGAATAAAAAAGACCCAATTACTTGAGATTATTTTTCTTCTTGGTGAGAATGTCTGTCTCTTCAGAGAGACCAATTAACATTCTCATCATCTCTCTGGACCTAATCTAAATATGAATAAAATATCAAACCCATCCTAAAATTGTTCTTTGTTCTTCTTACCACACTGAAATTAACTTTTTGACATGATGCCAGGCAGAACTTCAATACAAAATGCTCAATTCCTCCCCTTCCACACTTGCATGCTGCAACACTGCTCCATGTGTCACTGGGCACTGCTACCGTGACAATGGACACCCAGTCTTCCTCCAAAATCCCCACAGTCATATGTAAGAATTCAGAACTGTTTCCAAAATTTGGGGCTTTTGGGTGACACGTTTTTATGAACCGTACAGTTCAACAAACTCTTTCTTTACTCTACCTACACCTCTATATTGGCTTAAAGAAAGAAGCTTGTACTGAGCACTGAATATCTCACAGAAAGAGAAAGAAAATATTGTATATGGGAACACTTGCAAGGTTTTTGATAATTTCTGGCTAATTATGGTCATTTCCACATGTAATTACCTAAACTGCTCTTGCAATCAATGTAATTGTGCAAAGTTGTTTAAAAATCAGCTTCATTAGATCTTGCCTGGTAAAACGTACTGTTTTTCAAAACCTAAATTTTGATCTTGTGTTAGATGCCAACAGGCCTTTAAAAGTAAGTAGGTTTTGTTTTGTCTTCCTCCTCCCTTTTTTATGTGCCAGTGTGTGTTCTTTTACATTAATTACAGATTAAACGTAATCAGAATAATGCCCATCACTCCTGTAAAAAGCTATTACGTGTGTCTGCAAGTTATTTTATGATTCTCTTTCATTTTCAAAACTCTAAAATCTCCAGTCTTTATGGCTGTGGAATTAAATGAATATTTCAAAACGTGAATATGAGTGTTTAGGTAATTCTACCTTGAGTTTGCAGTGGGCTGAAGTAACAAATAGTCACACAATAAGCAGAGCTGTTCACTGACTCCTGCTGCAACCACACAAACACATTTTGGAGGAAGAAAGCAATATGCCAAAGTGTGCTCCTTCCCAGTAGTTTCAGTTTCATTCTTCCTAGGCCATAATACATCAGCTTGCCCTATCTGACCCCAGCATCTCTTCCTGGCCATCTGCATTGCTGCTTTCATTTCCTTTCCAAGAAGTTCCCTCTCCCTACACAGTTATTTACAAGGAGATGCTATAACTGCAGTAGGGTGCCCTATGTGTCCTTGAATGCAGTAAGCATCATTTCATGCGACCTGCTCACACTCTTAGCAAGCATTTGGGCTGGCATCATAAGTATCTGCTGCTCAAAAACAGTGACAAGTGTGACTTGTGCTCTGGGGAGAGAATGGGGTAAGAGGGAAGAGAGGTGCCTGAGAGGAGGCTGAGGCTGGCCAGGACCCTGCTCTAGCAGTGCACCAGAAAGACATTGCCCTTCAGTGTTACGTTTAACCTCACTGACACCCTCCACGGTGAGAGAGCCAGCTCTGTACCAGCTCAGCAGCCCTGGGTTACGCCAGGAGGTGATAATTGTCGAAAGGGTAGCAGTAAGTGCCATGCTGAGTGTGAACATCACTGATATGTCTCTGCAATCCTCTATCCAAAGGATACTTTTTCACATAATGTTTTCTTCTGGAATAAAAGCTATTTGCTCATCAGTAGTAGGTACTTGAGCCCCTCTTCTCTGTTTTATTTTAGTTAAAATAAATCTCTTGTGGCCCCAAGGACATGACAGGGTCAGGATTTGTTCTAGAGAGAAAGGCACGAAACAGGAGAGGAAAACAGATATAATGAGAATTTCATTAAGTGGGACCTTGAATTTGGTGCAGGGCACTGACTGAGTAGTGTGAAAGGGGCTCTCCCCCACTTCAGTGCTCAGAGGTGGATGGGGTGTCAGGAGGCTGAGCCCCAGGCAGCCCCTTGGTGGGCTGTGTGAGGAGCCAGGCTGAGCCCCTCGGCTCTCCAGCCTGCAGTGCAGTCACACAGGTGCGAGGGCAGGATTTGACCCGTGTCTTCTGAAAAAAGCTGCAAGCCTAAGCACAGCTACAACTGATTTTTCTCTTATGTGAAGATCTGTTACTTTCCATGCCTCCCTTTGATTGTAGAAGAGGTTATGTTGGAGTCATCTGTAACAGCTGCGTTGTAAAATACCTCAGTCATGGGGTTTTAAGTAATACAGACAAAAACCCCCCAGTTCTTTAAATAAAGATACATGTATTCTTGTGACATTTACATACAATTGCAATTTTCAAGGGAACCAAACATTCATTACTACATAGGCTTTCTTTAGAGGCCAAACCTGCCCTTTAGTCAGAGAATATTCCCATTTGGCTAGGCTTATTCATACAGCCTGCAGTTTTATTTGAATTCTGCATTGACTGAGAAAATTTTAAACTAGACTGTAGAAGTAATTTGATTAAGACTATTTAAAAATCCTTCACTGGCAGAGAAATGGCCCTGCCTCAGGAGCTAAGGATCTTCTCCTGCATGTAGTTTCCAGAGATCTACATTTAGAGGAAAAGTGCTTTATAACATTGTATTGCAACTGTAGGGAGGAAGATGAGGGTAAAAAATGTCCCAAAAGACGTTAACCAAACTAGGACTTAAAAGGCCTCTTAAAATGTCCAATTTTTCCATGTGGTAGATCACAGGTCAACAAAGAGACTGTCTTGCAAACTCTCTCTTTCCCTGCTTTCAGAGTTGTGGAGATCATATTTTCTTCAGTACACATTCACAGAATACCCCTGGGGCAGGCATATTCTTTATTTCTGTAGAATACCATTTTCCCCTTGCTTTTATTAGAAGCTAGCAGCTGGAAAAGATGAGGAGCCAGCAACATGTGATCAAACAGGTCTTTGGGGACCACCAGGCAGCTCTCCATAGATCACAGTTGGAAATTCTAGACAGATTGAAAAGAATTAGCCTCACTCTTGCTCTATGCACTGACATGAAACACTATCTTTAATTGTGCCAGGAAAGATATTTAGTATAGTATTATATGGCTTAAGTTATGCTTTTTCTGAAATTTTCTATTAATAATCTAAAGGTTGGCACAAACAACAGGCAAATGATAGCTCACAGCATGCAGTATTTCCAAAGCTGTACTGAAGTCTTGGCCTTTTGGATGTTAGTAAGCATGAATACTCATTTGAAAAACAAGAGGGGACAGGAAAAACCTGCAAAACACCAAGGGAAGATAACCTCATTAAATCAGAAGGGACATAAGAGTTAGAGAAGTGGCCAAGCTGCCGAGAAGTGGGGGTGCATGGCAGGGCTGTGCTCTGGCAAACTCTGGCTAAGCCAGTTGGAATAGCTCCCCATAGGAACCATCATCAACACTGTCCTTCAAGCCTATTTGTGCATATGAAAGAAGGGAAGAGTCTTCTTTCTGTAGAGCTATTTTCAAACTGTTTTTCATTTACCTGGCTCTAGAGAATGGCACTAGGATTAGATATATACCAAACGAT
The DNA here is from genome assembly GCA_013400335.1 of Eurystomus gularis. NCBI lineage: Eukaryota > Metazoa > Chordata > Aves > Coraciiformes > Coraciidae > Eurystomus > Eurystomus gularis. The sequence continues at coordinate 99,933 of VZZY01005963.1, forward strand.
TGGTTTTATTTATTGATCGAAAAATTGCCTATTGACACATTCTAATGTGAAGAGATCCTTGGGCAATATGAATGAAGGAACCTTGAAATGGAAAATGCCCAGGAGGTGCATCTGTGTGCTTCTCCTTAGCAGCAGGAGCACTTGTCAGTTTGGAAGACAAAAGATTTGCCTAACTCCTGTTAAAACATTGCATATGGTTTTCTTGTTGCCCTGCTACTTCATTCCATACGTGCATTATTGTGAATATTTCTTTGACAGTGGCGTAGAAGTACCTTATCTTCTGCTAGTGTCCCTTTCAGTTTCGGAAGACATAATACTTAGATATTATGGATTATTCTTCTTGCAATTAAACAAGCTTAATAAGTTTAATTGCTCAACTTGTTTAAGCTCAACTCCATTTGTGGCTTAGAACTTCTCTGTTTCCTCCAAAACAAGGCATACTTTAGTGAAGTATGCCCTTAATTTCTCGCCCTTAATTTCACCTTTTCTACAGATAACAAGCTTTTTCTCTAAGCATTTTGCTTAAATTGATTTCTTAACTGAATGCAGGGTTTTGTCATCTTCTTCAGAATTCCGCAATACTACTGAGATGGCCGGAACCGACAGCTTCATTGCTCTTGCTGTGTATGCATGTCTATGTGTAAAAGACAACACTAGATCTTGCAACAAAAATATATATTCAAATTACAGGTTTACTGGCATCATGTCTTCATACTGTGCTAAAATAATCTCCTGCAGTCTATATTCAGTGTTTCTATTTATGTATCCTGTATTTTCCTTAGCAGTAAGACAAAAAGAAAGCAGGCCACTATGGGCATAGTGTTATGTTAACCCTCTCCTCTCTAGGCTCTTCCTAACCTATCAGTATTGAGGTTGATTCTTGTTTTTAGCCATATGTTTAGAATTATTCTTTCTTGGCTTCTGTGTGGGGAGCGTGAGCTTGGACTCAGAAGATGAGGCGCAAGAGAAGACGCTCTAAAATCGCATTGTGTCTCCTGTTTTTGTATCATTCACTCCCTCAAAGTCTCAGCTAGGGAATATTGTAAAACCTCTTACTGTCCATTTGGTCTCTGCTGAACAGCCCTGGCAATTCTCTCTGAGGCTGGCTTCGAGCCCTTCAACAGCTACACAGGCAGAGCCAATGCCTGCGAGCTGTTGGGTCTGGGTGCTCATGCCAGCTGCATCCCACACATGCCAGCCCCTTTCCCTCTCTCCAGGCAGGAGACACAAGGGTCTTCTGGGGAGCCCCACCTGCCTTAGTAAGCTTTATAGCTCAGCCTAGACCCTTCAAGAAAAAGAGACTCTGAAAAGGACAAAAATGACAGTTTGGTATGTTGCGAAGACCTGTGATCTTGTGCATTCTCCTTCTCCTCATTCTAACCCTCCGTTAATTCTGACATGCTTTAAGCCCATATGGGGCACTCTCAATGGCCATTACTTGGCTGTAGTGTCCCTTACACATCTCTTGTACTGCACAAGCACTAAATCAAGGTTTCATATGCAATAAAGAGGAATAAAAGCTACTAACTGTCTAGCTCACATCTTTGCACAGCAAAAAATAATCCTTGCAAAGAGCCCTCACTGCTTCTCTCCAGTTCCTGTTGTGATCTGGCTGAAAGAATCCTCCAGCTGTGGAAAAATTGGCTTAAGTATCTTAGAAATGGGATAAGAATTTATTTGCAAATTAAACTGTGTAAGCTATCATCACTGACTAATTATAGCATTTTGTTTTAAGTATGAGCATTTATTATTCCAAATAATTCTGCAAGAATCACTATCTAGATTTTTAGTAATGCTGTGGAGGAAGGAAGAAAGGAACATTTGATATCTTTTCTGGTATTTGTCTGATCTGAGGGCAGAATTCATCTTGCCTAATGTTAACTGTTCAAATGGTAAGCATGAATCCAAGATCATAATCTGTCCTTTCTTGACACTGAAAGAAGACAGACAGATGCAGCCAGAAGGTGGTTCATACAGCTTCTTCATAGACAACTATTTGACATAAGGCTACAGTATGTCATGGGAAAATGGCATGTCTTGGATATATGATAAAATGTTTACCTTAACCTATGACTTCAGTGTCAGAATGTAAACTGTTTAAGAATCTCTAGTCTTCAGAACAGTATGGCAAACTAGAAAGTGATGACACCAGAGCAATGGGAAGTTGTGAGCAATGGAAAGATTCAGTCCCAAACAAAACATGTAAAATCCTGCAAAAAGGAAAAACAGAAAATACAGAAGGAAAAGAGTAGATGGCAAAGAATCCAAAGATTTAATAAAAATAAGTTTATTGTCATTTTGCCTTCCTCTTAGGCAGTGGGTTTTTTTCATGTAACCAAGCAATACAGTTGTCACAAGGCAGGTGGGGAATCAGAAGCAGGAGTGTGTCATGAGATCTCTGCTGTCAAGCTGTAATTCAGCACTATGAAAAGGATTTACATTGATGGCACTGGAGTATCTGTCATTATGACTAAGGTAATTACTCCTTTGAGCCCTGTCTCTAGCAATGGGCAATATCAGAGGCTTCAGAGGAACTGCTCTACTATGAAGACTGAATGCATGTGTGGAGGTGCAAATTATTCCCTGGTTGGTGGTTAGTAGATTGCATCATTTGGTTATTGTCTTCTTCAGCTCTGTAGTTATGTGAATTTCTTATTGATCATAAACTCATCCAGCCTTTCGTAAATGTCAGCTAAGTATCTGGGTGGAATAATGAATTCCAGTCACCCATAACATCAAATTCTATATGGCATTGTCCAGATCTGACAGCTAAGTAGGTGATGAACTGGGATGACCTTAAACTTAAAACACACACTCCTGGCATTGCAGAAAGACCTCCACATGAGCAGAGATATGTGCTGATAGTTACAGTTCCAGGGAATAATTTTGTACCAAATCTTTTTGCATTCCCTACTGAAGCACAAAACAATCATGCAGCAATGGCAAGACTAGGCTCTCAAGATCTCAACTGGCTCAGTTACTGTCGGCATTAATGCTGCAACAGCACAGAGCACTTCTCAGCCTGCAAGGCTGATGAGACGCTGTTCTTCACTGGGCTCTGTGCTCTGTGGTTGCACAACTGGCTGAACCCATGTAGAGCTAGCCCAAATGCATCTAGACAGCCTGCATTATAGATAAATTCCACAACAACGCCAGAGAGCTTGCTTGCTAAATGGTATGGCTGCGCTTTTGTTGCTTTAAATTGAAACTTGGAATATCTCAGTGGATAAACTTTATTCAAACTTGAAACAAACAAAAAATTGAATAAGTTTCAGTGTCTAATGTCAGTTTTAACCCTTTAGGGATAAATGTGGTGCAGAAACACCTTCCAGAAAGGGATGAGTAGCACTGCCATCTTCAGAGAGGACCCACTTCTGCAGGTCTTGTGATAGACTGCATCTGCAGTGAGTATAGGATTAGGAATAGTAGCTGAAGGAGAAAATGATCTCCCAAAAGGCAGGTGAAACCCTAACCCTTCTTTCTAATCATCCAGACTTTGTGAGTCATTACCCTTGTGTGAGCGGAAATCTGTGTCCATATATCTTGGTCAGAAGGGGTGGGGTCGGGGGGAACAGAGTGAGTGAAGTCTTAGGTGTCATGGGTTTTGCTGCTCTAATGAAAAAATAGAAAGGAATCAAGGGGAAAGAAACCCCGTGAAGGCAAGCCAAGAAAAAAAAAAAAGAAGCAACACCAACACACACAGTACCTTCTGCAGAATTTGAGGCAGACACAGTCCTCGGAGAAGCCAAATCCGCTGATTCCTGCCTTGATTACTTTGGGACAGTAGGCAAATTCTAGCGCAAAAGTAAGAGGCTAACTCAAGACACCTGGTTCTAGAAATGAACAACTGTGGCCTAAAACATATGTTAAATATATTTTACATCAATTCAGTTTTCTTTTTGAGACGGACAGGAAAAGTCAGTACACCACCCAAGAGCTGTATCACCCCATTTGTAGCATGGCAGAGGTGAAGCCAGGTGGAGGGCCAGCTCCTGGGGACCTTGTTGGACAGCAGAGAGAAGAAAATACATCACAGAATGTTCCTCACTTTGCCATCTATGCAAGTGCACATAAAGTACCCTGTGTACAAACTGCATAATATGTTTCCTAGTTGTATGGTTTTGAGCATGATAAAGAGACTGAACTGGACAAGACTGCAAGATGTGGTTCAGAGGGTTATCTTAAAGCTGTTCCAGAAGGTTGTTAGCATGGAAGCTGTTATGGATAAAGACCCCCTGCCCATTGTCAACAACACACAGCTGATCCTTCCCCAGATACCAGCCAGAAATTGTAGCTAATCTGAGATATTCCCAGAAATGTTCTGCCAAATATGCAGTTAAATGGCTGACGGACAGCAAAAACCCTAGACCTTCCCAGTGAACTCAGTGGGATTCAGTTCTTGCCTTTCACGGGTCCAGAACCCATGTGTTCTGTCACTGAGTAAAGGTAGCTGCTTCATCCCTGTGCCGACAAGAAACTGAGCTGTCAAAGGCTTCAAGAATGCAGAGAGGAGCTAGAAAGTAGGCAGAATTACTTAAAATTCCCAAACAAGTATTAATAGGCTGAAAAAAGCTATTTTAAATGACCTCTTACCTATGAAGTTGGTCTTTAAGCAAAGTAGAAGAAGAAAGGACTTGCACAATGCTCCCGTGGCCTTCTCACCCCTCACAAGCCCCCTCAGTGTGCAGGCTGACTGCTATGGACCTAGAATGAAGAAGCTTGTGGGAAGCCCTCCCTTCCTCTCTCTAGGCCTGGAGCTTCAAGGGGCTGCCCTTGAAGTCTCGGCCCAAACACTTCATGGATCATGTGCCAGTTCAGCTTCCTTCCTTGCACATGTAAGAGAAAAGATTCCCATTAAGGCTGGATCTGCAGTTGATGGTAATACTGCTGGAGATAGTTCTATTATGCAGTTGATGGTAATACTGCTGGAGATAGTTCTATTACCTCTCCTCTGCTGTGATGTCCTTCAGGTTCCTACTGGAACATGGCTCCAGGAGATACCTGTATTCTCAAGGCCAGCACTGCAAACTTGTGTATGGATGCAGGGGCTTGGCTCAACCCTTTGCAGATTACATCCTTGGAGCATTACTTGGAGCAATGCCTGGCACAATCGCAGGTGACAGTGTAGGACAATGGGTAGTGTGGTGTCAGACCTCTCCAGAATCTCCTTCTCATGCCGTCCAGGCTGGCAGTGGTCACCCTGGCTGCAAACACATGCCACTTTCAGTTGACTTCTTGCAGTTGACTTGAGGCAGGTCAGCAGACATTGTGCTCCTGCAGAGAAATGCTCTCCTTCTGCATAACCCACAGACACAGTGACAGAGGCTCCCTTTGGCTCCTCATTGTCACACAGATGGCAAGTCTAAATGTTCTTTGTCTCTGCCAAAGGTGGACCATACATACTGCTAGAAGGACCTTCTGATTTAAGACCAACCTTAGAAAAAGTATAGGCCTTTCCTGAGCAGGATTGTTTCCATCATGACTGTAATCTTTTCATATCTAGTGATGTTGATAAAAAAGTTTAGAAAACCCTCAAGCACTTTTACCTTTCTGCAATGTTTCCCCCTACCCCACTGTTCTCACACTTAAACCAGCAAAAACATTCTTGCTCAAGCTTTTCAGAAACAATTTCACCTTTGGGCAGAGACTAAGCACATAGCTGCTCAACCCAGAAAAACAGAAGTTTCTGGCTGTTCTGAGTAAGAGAGGAGGAAAGCCCAGGGGACTAGAATGGAAACTGTTTTGCAACAAAAATGATAGTCTGCTACTTTTCACAGTATAACTAACTCTTACTTGATTTTAACTTCTTTTTCTAACAAATTGAAGCTACCTAAGGATACAGGCAGTGATAGCAACTGACCTTTAAAAAGGGGTAAGCTCCAAGAAAATACACAGGTCTCCCACATGCATCTTGCAACTCCTCACCTTTAGGCATCTAACTTCCAGAATAACCTCCAGAGCTTAAATGTTACATCCAGGAGTAAAGATTTTAGGTGTTCAATAAATGTTAAGGTCTTAAATCAGTCTTTTTCAGAATTTTGGAGCTTTACAATTTGAGTGATACATGATATGTGTTTATGAGCAACTTTTTTTGATGCAGGCACCCAGATTTCCCTAACTGTTTCTATTATCTCTCTTTGGGGCTGAAAATAAACCTATTTAATTGAATCATAGAATCACAGAATGCTTTGGGTTGGAAGGGACCTTTAAAAGTCATCTAGTCCAACTGCCCCTGCAGTGAGCAGAGACATCTTTAACTAGATCAGGTTGCCCAGAGCCCCGTCCAACCTGACCTTGAATGTTTCCAGGGATAGGGCATCGACCACCTCTCTGGGCAACCTGTTCCAGTGTTTCACCACCCTCATAGTAAAAAAATTATTCTTATATCTACTCTCTTTTACTTTAAAACCATGACCCCTTGCCCCATTGCAACAGGGCCTGCTAATAAAATTGTCCCCGTCTTTCTTATAGTAAGTACTGAGGTTTCCTTGAAACCTCCTCTTCTCCAGGCTGAATGACCCCAATTCTCTCACCCTGTCTTCATAGGAGAGGTGTTCCAGCCATCTGATCATTTTTGTGGCCCTCCTCTGGACCTGCTCCAACAGGTTCATGACTTGTCTTGTACTGAGGACTCCAGAGCTGGATGCAGTACTCCAGGTGAGGTCTCACCAGAGTGGAGTAGAGGGGGAGAATCAACTCTCTTGACCTGCTGGCCACATTTAATTGATTTAAACATATTTTATTCCTTGCAGTAGGCATGTTCTGGGGCCTGTAGTTCTAGATATCTTGAATTCTCTACCCTTGTTTTTTCTTTATTGACTACTACAGAAACTGATTAGATCAGATGATGTAACTCTAAGATATTGGAGATGATTGAAAGGGCTATGGAAGCCTTAATCTTTAATGTTTTCTGACACGCCAATAATTTGGAAAGTTCTCAGCATGCACATTGTTTACTAGTAACTTGCCACTTTGTAACCAGGATCAGTGAGGTTGCATCTGCATCAGATAGCTCTATTGGACACTAACCCTAGGCTTGTCTTCATGGTACCCCCATATTTAAGTAGTCTTTCATTTTATCTTTAGGCTAATGACGCTTTTTGAGAAAATCCTAATCTAGATTTCTTACAGGGTATGTATTTTTTACTCTATTGTGTTCAATACAATTGATGACAATCAGTGCATGGCAAATAACCTTTCATAAAGGGTAAACAGAAGCCTGACAGATTCAACAGCTATTCCCATCCCAAGCAACTGGTGTCTTAGTTATACTAATATATAACAAGATATTGATAGATTATATATGGATATTTATCAGCATTGCCTATTTTTGCACGCCTGGTCTACAGACATGTTTTGTTATCAATGGATATTGCAGATATTTTAGTTCATCAAAGACTTTTACCCTTTCTTCTTTCATTGCAAGTCAGAACGCATTTCCATATCACATTGTCTCCAGTGGGAAAACTGATCTAGACAGTTCTCCTTCCTTATGTCACTTGTTCTTGCTGCCACATCAGTCTTCTGCTATGCTTTTTGTGCAAATGCAGCCATCTGTGGGGCAGCACTGTAAGACAGATTAGTAAAATCAGGGGTGCTAAAAATAAACTCTCCAGAAAAAGAAATAAAAATTGGCAAAACAATTGAGCTGGAAAATGCAGGAGAGTGGTGAATCCCCAAACAAAAGGTGTTCTTCAGAAAAAGACAAAGCTCTGGGGATGCAAATGTATGTGTCAAAAAGGGAAAGTTGCCCAGGGCACTGGATTTGATAGTACCCTTTCATATGAGATAGTAGAGTTTCATGCGTAAATACTGAAACTATGCTGAGGGCTGCAGTCCACACAAGCATCAATTATGAGAAGGATATACTAAATTAGATAAGGTGGTCCATGTCATACCCTTTCTCCATTCCCTACCACTGAGAAAAAAAGCACTTTTCTTCTTCAGTCCTGTTTGTTCACTTCTCGTCATGCTAATATGATTTTTGCCCATCCGCATTTGACAGTGTGTTGTGCGTGCTTCTATCTCCTTAGAACATCCCAGATGCTTTGCTTGGAGGGCAGTATTTTTGTATTCTGATACAATACTTCATACTTTTCTGCCAGCAGATGAATTAAATACCCAGAATGTTTAAATCCTAGATGTTCTACAGAAAGTGTTTGGAAAGACAGGCTTGATTGTTTTCATAAATCTTGTATGCTACACAAAATGCAGTGCACATGAAGCATTTCCTCTTTGTTAAAGGGACTGGGCAGCCCCTACTTTCCCTTATTACCTCTGTCATCCTTTTCTACAATAATAAGCAAGCAAACATATCTTCTCTTCATATCAAAACAAACCACTGGCAGTTTTTGTATACAGCCTGTGCAGAAAGGATTCTCTTTTCTCCTTGTGCTTTCTGTATTTTGTTAATTGACTATTTTGAATGCTTTTGATGAAAACCACCTACTTGACTGCAGGCTTTCTGATGCAGAGCTCTCAGGAGGGTGGCTGGCTGGAGGTTTGCTTTGTCCCTCATCAGCCTCAAGGAGAAACTCTTTGACCACCACAGTGACCACACAATCCCCCAGTGCAGAATTTTAAACCACCTGGGCCTGTTCTCCAGCGTTAGCCAGGAGGCTTCAGAACATTTGTACTGATTTGCTGAATCTCTCTGGACATTTAGAGAGTAATACATTACTCTGTTGTTTTGCATTTCTTGTTGCTGGTTTTTGTTTTATTAGGGGTTGCACATTTGAGTTGCTAAAATGGTTTGGCGTTCCTGTTCTGGTAAAAATTTGTTCGCTATCCTATCATGCTATTCTACACGCTAATCTTTCCATTCCACTTTTCTTTTTTTTTGCGCATTCACCCCCACTCTTGTCTTTCCCTTTTCTCCCTTCATTTGATGAACTTTAGTTCTCTAATTCCATTTTTCTGAATCAAATCTCAAATGTAAGAAAGCAGCCAAGATTTTACCCTGCAAACGATCATATGCAATAGCCTTCTGTGCATCCAGCTGACTACAATGGCACCGCTTACAAGCCTTAAGCGACACGTACACGTTGGCAGCGCTGGAGCCGAGGTAACTCGCCTACCTACACGGAGGAACTGCTGTGGTTTCTACGTGACATACCAAAGTTCCAGTCTAATCTCATTGCTGTTACCCTCATTTTCCACTCCCGCTCCCTGTTTGTTGTGGTCACCCGTTCTGCCATTTCAGATGAAGTATCTCCCTGTGGAACGACTTGCATCCACCGGTAACTCGAGGTACCGGAGCAGTCCTGCTGACCGACCGGAACCGCGAAGCCTACGTGCAAGCCCGTCACGGGCCGTGCACGGCAAGTCCCGCAGGAAGAGCACGCTGCGGTTTAGTCATTTTACAGTATTTGCCTGTGCTAAATGCAGGTTGGGCAATTAGTCACTTTCTCCAGTGTCAGCTTCCAGGTTTCCCACCAGCTTGGCGGGAAGCACCACCGGTCACCTGTCGGCGCAGGACCAGCGCCGGCTCCCGGGGGTTCCGAGGCGACCCGGGGCGGTATGAACGCTCGCCTAGAGAAAGACAAAACCGCAAGGCACACGGCTTAGAACCCCGGTAATGTTAATGCGTGCAAGCAACTCTGAGAAGATGCCAGGGGACGGAGGGGGGGGATTCGGAGCTGGCCCAGCGGCGGCGGCCGGGAGCAGCGAGCAGGGAGAGGGCGGCAGCTGAGGCGGGGTGCAAAGAGCGGGGGTCCCGGGCAAGGCGGCGTGAAGGTCGGTGGCAAAAGGAGTCGGAGCAACCAGACAAAGGGGCCGGGGGAGCCGCGCAGCCCGGCCGCGGCACGGCGGGT
>VZZY01005963.1:110903-199739 GCA_013400335.1 Eurystomus gularis
GCAGGCTCTTGCGCTTGAAGTTGCAGGGCGCGGGGAGCGCAGTGCGAGCAGCTCCCGGGCCTTCAGCGCTGCCCGGGGGGCAGCGTTTGCACGCCCCCTTCCCCGAGAGTTTTGGGTTGCCCCCTCGGATCCGGAGAATCGGAGGGGTTTCGAGTGTCGAGGGGTGTTACATCTCGGCTAGGGAGGCGGTGGGGGCACGAGCAGCGGCGGGAGCCGCCGTCTTGCCGCGTGTTTTCTTTGCCCAGGTCCCTCTGCAGAGCTGGGAGTTTTCCACCTGGCAGTGTTCTACACACACAGCAACTATTGCAGGCGCATCTTGGAAGGGCAGGGAAGAATGGGTAACACACGGTCTGAAAGCCAGCGTGCGTGCAAGTGAGCTGAAGAGGTGTTGGTAGGCAAAGGGAGGGTGCCCTTCTGCCTTTCCCCTCCTGCTCCCGTACTCTCTAACAGAAAGAGATGGGGCTTTGCTAAAGGGCTGGTCTTGAAGTAGAGTTATGGGGATATGGCAAAGGGACAGTAGTAAAATGCAGTTATTGCTGAGCGGAGAAATCAAAATTTGAATCCTTCATGCCCTTGTGGTTGCTTATTGGAAATGTGCTTGTGTTTCCCTGTAAGAAGCACAACAAATCTTGGTTCTGTTAAAATACTCTAGTTGGCATTGGTAGTGATTAGTGCTTTATCTCAATTGTCATCAAGGATAGTGTTATTTTTAAAAAGCAAAGGGCAGTTTGGGAAATGAGTCTTGCAGGATTTAGTTCTGTAGGCGAAACTAATCAAACTGATCTAAAAAAAATTTTTTTCCTTCAGAGGTTTTTTAAAAAAGAAAAAAACCTTTTTTTGTCAGCCAAAGAACCGTATTTCAGCATCTGATGAAATCTTTTTCATTAAGGTCATTGGAAAAGAAGGTTTTCAGTTTAATATCCAGGTTGAAGTGAAGTATAAACTCTGAATTGCACAGCTCCCAGAATTGACTTGCATGCTTAGAAGTGATGTCTCTGTAACAGTTCTGAACAATTTCCAAAATTTTTAACTGTAAACATTTAAACGCTTGTACTGAAAGCTTTCAGAAAGCTGAGAAAGCACTTTTTTTTTTTTTTAATTGCATGTGATCCAGGCCTATTTGGTCCAGAAAATGAAAATGAAAGTTTCACTTTTGCATAGTGGCAATAAGTGCTATCTTAAAAATGAGTTCAGTGGAAGGCTTACATATGCATGACTCTTCTGGATGTGTATTTCTTGAAGCATGCCAGAGTTTCAACTCTGCTTTATACAAATCAGCATTTATAAAATGCTGAATTATAGCTATTAAGTTTATGTTGTCAGCTGGTTTTGAGTTTGAGAAGATCAGATTATCATTTCTGAAAGAGGGAGTTGAAATGTGTTTGTGTGGCTTTCTTCTGTCCCCTTCCCCTTCAATCTGCTGGACAAATTACACATTTCTTATACAGAGCAGTTACCAGGTTTTGATTGATTATGCTAACTGAGGCTTGGGAGGAAAGAAGATGCTTGCAGATCTGTTTTTTCGCCTTTGTAGCATGTACAAATCCTTGTCTCTACAATAGTAAATGAATCATTAAAACTCCCTTAGCTATGAGATCCCCAGTTGGCATTAATACATGCGTTAGGATAACTTGTTTCACGTGAATATTATCAACCCATGAAAAAATGAGCCCTTGAATTCTTTTGGCAGTTAGGTAGAGCCTTTTGTGATGGAAAATGTGTATACTTTTTTCTGTTATTATTTAACAGCATTTAGCTGCTCCTGCTTGTGACAAGAACTTCAGACTGAATTTTTTCAGTGGGTGGGTGATTCTTCTTAATCAGTCCAGTTTGGGTTTTTTCCTGTTTGCTTGGACCTTTCTGATCCTTATTAAAGTACTCTTCACAAAGACTTTCCCACACTCTCCCCTAACTTTCCAGGGGAGCAAAGCAGGATGCCTAAATCTTTTCGCAGGAATTCTGAATCCCGCTTCAGAAGCGCTAAGACAGACTTTGAACTCCAAAGTACAGCTATGTTGCTCTGCACCCCTGTCCTCTGATGGCCTTTAGCCAAGCTTGTGGTCTCCATTATGGGGTCAGTTTACTCTGGCCCATGGTCAGAGGTCCATAATTAGCTTTGTGTTTTGTTTTTTGAATTATATGTAAACACCACGTACCAGTCTGGTAGAATAAATTTTAATACCTGAGTAGAACAAGTCGATGGGTGCATGTTTTAGGCTCTACTCTTCTTCGTGGGATTTCTGGTTTGTAGCTGAGTTGTGAGTCAGTCTGATTCCTTCTTAGTGTCAGTGAAGGCTCTTTGAAGGACTAATAAAAATACTCATTATGACACTGGCTTATCCATAAAAAAGTTTATTTCAGATTTTTCTCTTTTTGCGTTTGCCTTAGCTCTAAGTTTCTGTTGTCCCAACTATGTTAACTGATGGAAGATGTGTAGCTGGATGAATCAATGCGCGTAACCCAGCTTCAAGATACTGAGAATGGTGTTGGATCTTATTTTGCTAAGAGCATCTGAATTGCACCTGAAGGTAGACTTCCACCAAGAAGGTAAAAAGTTACGCTGAGTGTTAGAGAACTGGTTGATTTTTAGTAGTGTTGCAGTGTACAATTTTTTTTTCCCCATAGGAAGAATATGGAAGAGGCTGTATCAGTACCTAGAGAACTGTTTGGGTTTTTTTAATGTTCCTATTTTTTTCACAAGAGGAGACTTCCTTTTATTTCTCATTCTGTGAAGTGGAAGTTTTATCAATGGTTTGGTCTGTTAGTTCATTTCTAGTAGTTTGTCTTATCAATTTTAAGTGAAGTAATCTTTAAGGAAAATTGAAACCTCCTTGTGTTGTATATAGGTTAGATTTCAAATATTGTGTGTTCTACTTTGACTTGGAAAGAAGTAAGTCCAAATAAAGAACTGTGAGTTTGAACTGAAGAGTAGAATTCAGAGTAGAATTTCAGTCTTCCCCTTAAGTATTCACTTGAAGGTAACTTCAGAAGATTTCTTCAGGCACTCCTTAAAGATTATTTTATTTCTTAGTACTTTGTGGTTAGTTATCAATAGACCAAATATCTACTTATATAATGATATTTATGGATTGACAGATTGCTTCCAAGCTTCTGTAAACTAATGTTCACCTTATTATCCCAGAATTTCTTCTAAGTTTATTTTTTAGATGAGGAGAGACTTCCTTCATCTGAGTCGTAAGGTTTAGTCTTCTTTCTTCAGTGATCTCTGGTTGTTTCTCAGGCACTACAGAACTGTGTTTTACCTTGGGTTTGATTGCTGGTCCTTCTCTGGCATAGGTTGCTTGTTTTATCTTTTTTGTTTTCTCTTTTTTTTTTTTTTTTGGTGCAGGTACTGATTTAAGGATGCAAAACAAAGCAATGGACAGCTTAAAATACATGTAAATGTTATGTGGAAATATTACAGGACTCTGCTAGAAATTTTCTTCCTTTTGTGAGCATGGCTTATGCCAGATACCAGCTTTAGAGTAGTCTTTGAATTCTTCAAAGTAGATTTCAGAGAAGAAAGAAAAGCCCCATAAGCTGAGATGCAATTTGTGATACCACCTTTAGGTCTTTCCTCATTAAGGCAAATGAGGCGGGCCTCAACTGTCTGTTTTGCTTCACTTCCTTGGAAGTCGTGGCATAATTCTAACAAGAATTAACCCTACCTTGAAGCTTATCTGTGGAATAAGAAAAAGTAGGAGTGCTTCCATTTTAGGTTTGTGGTTTGTTTTTTTTTTTTTGTACAATTGAAAGTTTACTGTAGGCTTTTCCACTCCTGAACTGTGGATTGAAGTCAGTCACCTGCTGGGTGACCATTGGTATCTTGTTGGACAGGTAGGCAGAACTCTGCAACTGTAATTACCTTTTACAAGATGAGAGCAGCTGTAGAACTTTTTGTTTCTGAAGGGCGAGTTTCCAACAGGTTCACTTCACATCTTGATATATTGCACCAGTCTGGAAAGCTGATACAAGAGTTGCTATAACCTAAAGCAATTTAGCAAAGAGACCTAATGAAATGACCTTAAATAAAAGTTACATATACACAGGTGTTTCCTCAGGCATTAAAACTTCCTCCCTTTAGAGGCTGGCGTATCCCTTAATGATGTCTTCAGCAAAACATTTGAAGGGCATCTTGCAGAAATAAATGTTTGTACCAATTCAATTTGGTATAGTCACTTGTTTTTGCTTCCTAAGTAGTGCACAGCTCTGTTGATGCAAGTATCCTGTTATTGTTCAGCACAAACTGTCATGGTGGGACCATGTCAGTTCTGTTCTGTTTCCATTTATAGTTAGAGACAAATTACTGTTAAACAAATTTTTCCATAGGTCCTTTAGCTACTCCCATAAGGCAGATTAGACCTCTTACTCTAAATTGGAGCCCCTGGCCATCCCCTTCTGTTGTTCCATTTAGCGAATGAAGAACTGCTTCAGCAAGAGAACTAACTGGAGAAACTGTCTGCAGTAAGAACCGTGCTGCATTGTTCTCACGGTGTTTCACTGATGCTGCATATCCATAGTAAATAAAAGTACAACTTTTAAGGTTCTCAGTTAATGAACAGATTTTTCACATAAGACCAAACTCTGTGAGCCACATAAAATTAATCAAGTTCTAATTTTATCTGAAAATGCTTAATCTTTAAGACCGTTCCAACTGTACTCTTTAGTGCACTGTGTAAGACTTCTGGTGAGAAGTCTTTACCTTGGGTATGTTTTCAAGAAATAGTTTGTAGGGAGTGTGAAGTGACCCTGGACCTCACAGGGGATATGCTGAACAGTGGGGGTTCAGGTGGGATTGAAGGTTTTAGTTGAGGCATGGGGATTTTGCAGTGCTACTTGGCTAGCGTTTTGGATATGACATCACAGCACTAATGTTGTTGTACCTTGTTTTTATTTTTAAATATTTATATAAGATAGCCTTGTTAACTGTCTGCTCTCAGGCAAATAAAAGTCTTTCTTAGGACCACAATGGTTGCATTCCAGAGGAGAAGACTGTTGGAGGTGCCACGCCTGATGTGTCATTCATCCATTTCCTTTGCTGAAAGTGTATTTCAGTGGAACTGGACAAGGAAAGGGATGTTTTGGCAGGTCTTCCACAGTATCATTCAGAACAAAAAGAAACATTGTTTTTGGTTTGTTTTTTTTTTGGGGAACAGAAGGCTTTTATTCTGTGTAAACTAGATAGCTGATGAGTGCTTCAGGCTTTTTATGACCTGAAAATTGGGGACCATATGCTCAGCTCATATTCAGTGTTGGAGCTCTTCCTTCTATCAAGATCTAATTGAACGTTTACAGTAAATGTTTTAGTAAGTATTAACTGAACATCTGTATGGGGACTGTATGTGATAAGCGAACATACTGACAGAAAGTTGCTTTTGCAATATACTGTTTTGCTTTTCTCCTTCATATCAAAATGTAGGGAGCATCCAGTTGTCCCTCAAACATCTAACAGAGAGAGAACATTTGAATGGGAATAAATAGTGGCTGTAGTGAGACCACCCAACTAGCAAAGGTGAAACTTACTGAGAAACATTTTCTTCTGGTCAGCCATGGGGACATATCTTACTTTGGGTCTGCCTTTCATGTTTCCATAATAGACAGACTAGTATGTTGATCAGTTCCAAGAAATGAGACTGTAAGATGTAGTCTGTTCAAGGTTAAAGGCTTTATTTTTAGAATGTATACTGGAAAAATAACTTTTATCAAAGACTTCACTGCTGTGTGTCCTGATGGAGGTGCTCTGACTCTGTCCCTCCCTTAAGAAAAATAGAATCGGAATAAAACCTTTAAAATTACTTTTTTTTTTTTTCCCTGAGTTGAAGACCTTTCTTCAGTTTCCTGTGAAGCGCAGTTACCCATTTTACCTGTGAAGCTGTATCCAGTACTTACCTTTTGATTGACTTTGCATTTTCAGAAAAAGGAGTCAAGCTTTTCTTTATATGACACTGCTAAAAATACGTCTTGGGAGACCAGGAGCCCTTTTATTTGGGATCAGAGATTGAGGTATCAAACATCTAGGTCCTTTTTAAGCAATGGGATCTATAGTGCCTATAGCCTGTGAAGCCAGGCTATTGCTTTCCTGAAGTGTAAGATTGTGCAGTGAGTGCAAGTTTATCTGTGGCACAACATAGAGAAGAAACCTGCAAAGCTGTTGTGCTCACTAGTTCTCTTAATTTCACAGCACCATGCTTTTAAGCCATTTCCATTTGGACTGAGGGATTTTTGTATCTAGTGCTGAAAGTATTTTCCTCCTCAAGTCCCTACCTGACTAGTTAGTTACTTTTTTTTTTTCCTCCTTCTTTTCTTTCCCTTCCTGTTTCTGTTTTCTGTTGCCTCTCCCCCACCCTCCCCCTTATCTGGCAGTATGCTTTTGGTCAGACTTTGGCTGTGGTGGTGCGTAGCTGCAGAGAAGTAGACTTTGCCTTCTGTGACCTGACACCAGGCAGAAATTCAGCCAGGGTAAGGGTAGAAGAGAGCCCTGTAAGCTCAGCACAGGAGTCCCAGGTGTTTCCATTGTTAACAATTAAAGATGATTCCAAGATGAATTAGGTAATGGGTTAACTAACTGATGAAAAGGGAACAAGGATAAGCAAAGAGAAAGATCCTACCTTGCGAGAATTTGGATTATTAAGATTACATGCTGCCTGCCTGTCTGGGAAAGGAAGAACAAGCTCCCCTGTTTTTAGTGTTAATTTGGTTAGTAGATAACATATGTGATGTGCCAGATGAACTTATCTTTTGCTGTTGAATTGAAGCTTTGCAAGGAGGTGTTGTTTACTGGGGAATTGGTTAAGAAAAAGAAGTGTCCTGTTCCATCCTGCCCTGAAGTGCTTCAGCTTTTCAGTAAGCAGTGAAAATGGTTACTTCCTACCTCCTACACCCTGCTCTAATTAACATAATATCGTGGCTGGATCTAGACCAAGAAGTATTGTTTGAGTAAAATATGAGGACAGTGACATAGTTTTGTTTTCATTGTCGCTTTTATCTGTTTTGTTTCTGATGTGTGAGGTACTGCTGTATTTTTTTAGGGCTATAAAATCATATCCTTTTTGTTATCTCAAAGGCCATACAATATTATGTTTTGGTTTTAAGGGTAACAATTTCTAAGTCACAATTTCAACTTGTTCATCTCTGGTGGTTAAAAGTAAAAATAATATAGTATGTATTTTGATATGGTTGGTGTTTCTCTTGAAATGCATGAAAACACACTTCTAAGAGTACGCAGAATGATAGTTTTGTGCTAAAAGTCATTCAGTGAGAAAACAAATTAGGACTCTGAAAGGAGAGAGCTTCCAGCTGGTGGTACAGTCAACAAAAATTCAACACTATGGAAAGCTTAGGTAGATTGATGCTTTTTTTACAGAAAAAAAAACCCATCAATGTAGGTACTGAAGCTTTCTGTAAAATGTAGTCGTCCTGCAGTTGGAACTATTCACCTTTAAAGTTCATGTCCCTGAAATGTGTGCTTTGTTTGTACAGTGTTACTGGCTAGTAACTGAATACAGGCGGGTTTGGAATGTTTGGTGATGAAGATAAAACCTTGTTTTGGTGATTTGATTCCCTTCAAAAAAGAGAGATTATTAGATTTTCCTTCCTTATCACATGACTGTCAAGTCATTAAAGTAGTTGACTTGGAGTATGGCCTTGAGTAAGTATTGCCTAACTTAATAGGTACTTGCAGTAACTTCTCTAAAAGGTGTTCTGCAAAACGGTGCATTTTGTAGGTGAAGAATGGCTTGGGATTTAATATGTGTAGAAAGCAAGAACTGTCTGTTGTAAAGACAAGGAAGATGCCTTCAGGATGCTGGTAGTTTATTTATCAGGAATCATGATAATGAGAGCACTAGAAATACTAGAAATAGATAGGGCTTCAGCAGCAATTAGATGACTTATTTGCCATGCAGTCCTTCAGATGACAAAAGCAGATGTCAAAGTGAAACTGAATTCTACCATTGCATGCAGCTTATTGTCACTTTAAGGTTTCAGAACAAATTCTCAAATGTCAAGAAATGCCAGTGTTAGGATTGAAGAAGCAACCATAGTTTTATTACCTTCTGTGCCTACCTTTATTAAGCTATAGTCCTTAATTGTGCAGCTGTGTGTGTTTGGTTTCTTTTTCTTCTCTACAGAGGCATTCCTGAGAATAAATCTGCCCTGTCCACTGGAGAGTCTGTCTAGGTTGGGCAGCAATAAATCCAGTCTCTAGGGTAGTTGTTTCCTTTGGATGTGTGGAGATATAATGCAAATAAAGCAGAAAATGTGTAAGATTTTATTCTTGCCCGATGAAGGCATCTGAATCCTGAATGTATAATATCAATGATATTTATTTCTTGGTTTGGCAGGCAGGTGGGGATGGGGGGGGTGTGTGTACATAATTGATACTGCAGGTATCTTTGAACATATAATTTTCGAACGTATAATTTTCTGTGTAACATAACCTAGAACTTAATTTCTTTCAGGCTATCTCAGATCAGGCACCTGAGGTTGGTAAATCCATCCTTAATTGTATGCTTTAATATTGTATCTGTTAATAGTAATAATAACCACGCTACTTCAGTGGGATCAGTGTAGTATTTGACTATTTCAGCAGTATTAATCTAACATATCAGTGCTCTGCAGTGGCCAATGAAATCAATTCCTGCTTTCAGTGTAGCATTATATACAGTATTTTATTTTTTTTTTAGGTAGAAGACATGATGAGTAAGAACAAACAAAATGCTGAGTGGTAACCTGGTAAGTGTGAACCTGGCAAAGATTCTACTGGGGGAAAGGGATAAAAGCTGAGCAATTAAACTGTCATAATGTAATTCAGTACTCATTCCCAAAGTCCAGGGCTTTAACTCTGTTTACTTGAATAAGTTATTTCTAATGTAGTTTGCATGCTGTTTCCTAACTGTTAAAAATAATAATTGCAATCATATCGGCGGGTTTGGAAGCTACTCACCAGGCAGACCACTGCTATTTGAGCTGGTGGTATCTAATAATACTCTGTCATGCTTTATAGGGATCAACCCTAGACAGTATGAGCCATGTGCTTATGCAGAGGGTTTCATGGATGTCTTTGCACTGTGGAGGATGAGCACTAGAGGAAGGCATGCTTTGACACTACAAGCCACTTTTGCTGCTTTTTTTTGTTAACGGCAGTGCACCTTTTACTTTCTGCATACTCAGCAGTATTTTATCCAAATCCTATTAATATTTAGTCAGTTATGATTTTTATTAGGAAGATATCTTAGCCAATCTAAATTCATATCCTTTTCAATGCCTAGTGTAATGCCTTTGTCTTTCTCTCGTGTCATTTGGAGATGTTCTCTCACTGTTCCCAGTTCAACTGCTTTTTGTAGGGTCTCTTTCTTATCTTCACCTATACTCATTAGCTCATTTTCCTCTAGTGTCTGTGATCAGCCAGTCCCTTCTCTTGCCTCACTGGGTGTTTTATGAGATATATTGTCTCTATTAGTTGTGCTAAGAGTTCCCAGATTACTTCCCTGAACAACTTCTGTCCATCTGCTCACGCTGGGATCCCCATTTTTCCTTGCACTTTTTCTCTCTAGCACTCTGACGGAGTCTCTGTTCAGCTATCCTGTTCCTGTTTTGGTGCAGACTTCAGTTGCCCTTCTGGCAGACACCGCTTCCACTGTTGTTAGAACTGCAGCATGGCTTGGGTTGAAAGATACTTTTGGAGGGCATGAAGTCCAGACCTTGCTCAAGAGCAGGGCTACTCCTAAGTCAGGTTGCTCAGGATCATGTCTAAGTGAGTTTAGACTGTATCTGTTCTTGTTTTCATCTACTCTTTCCTCCTGACCCGCCTTCTCTCTGTGAGTGTAATCCTGCCCCTTCCACATTAGAGTGTCTCCTACATTGCTGTTACTTAGTAGTGGGATCTTGGAAAGGATAAGTCAGCTTCCTAGCTTTATTTTCTATTACTTTGACCCAGCATATTGTACACCTGGAAGTGAAAGGAAGATTCTTTTCAGTTCTGGACTGGATAAAGTTCAGGAGACACTTCAGCAGGTAAAATACATTCTGTGTGCCAAAAATAATATATCTTCTCCCATTCCCAAAGTCACATTGCTGGAATGCTGGTGAAATGTACATCCTAGATACACAGTCCAGAATTCGAATACTAGCTTCAAAGTGTGCTAGTGAGAAAATACTGCAAGTTTTGGATTTATTTTCTAAGATAATTTTCTTCATTAAAGTGATGTGGATTTTTGAGATGTGGGGTTGTTTTTTTTTTTAATTGGCTTAAGTAGTTTGGTTGAAATATGAGTGCTGAAAAAGATCTTGGTATAGAACTTTCAGCCCAGTTTGCTTGAAGATTCTAAGCAGCTTTGGAAATAGGGTGTTACAGTGGGAAGCGTCAGGCAGTCATAATAATAGTTACTAACCTTTCTTTTAATAAGAAATTATTATCTTTTTAAATAAATGACTTACTAAACTTTAAAAATGAGGTGCCACAATACATTTAACTTCTTATTACTTCAGTTTCTGTTTTCAATAGCATAGCTGTATTTTTTTTTTCCCAATTTGACTTAATCTGACTGTCTGCTTACATTCTCCTCCCCCATAACATCTGCTGTTTAACCATGAGATGCTATATCCATCCTTGCTTTCAAGCCTGCTGTTGCCTTTTGTAGGACTGCTGTACTCTTGTATGTGCAGCTCTTATCTGTCCTGTAGGCTAAGTTCTGGTAAATGATTGCCTTTTGGGAGTTAGTCCCACAGAATTGTGTAGAAAGCTACTTGGGAAGTTTAGCTGCAATTCTGAAGGACATTGTTAATTCAGCAAATAGTCACAGTGCTTTAAAATGTTAAACCTGTTACTGCTTCCTATTTATTAATGTCCTCATCTTGGAATTTACTGACCTACAGCCATCAATATAATGAAATGAATGCCCTTGTTTCCATTCAGATGTGGAGATTTTGCTTGGAAAAGATGCATTTCCTTTAGTAGGCAACATTTTAAAATGCAGGGAAATAACTTCCTATCTATCTACATTCCCGTAGAACTTGTCTGCCTTGTTTCTGTCCATATCAAGATGCTTTGTGCATTGTTGGGGGGCATTATATTAAAAGATGAAGAACGTGCAAGCTGCCTAACTGCACATTAGTATAATTTTGTAAAAGTATTTTTTCCTCATGGAAATACTTCATAAAGTTACAGCTTAACTAGTCTTAAGCAATTTCAGGTGTTACTGTAACTTAAGTGATAACCGATTTATAAAACAGGAAGTAAGTTTTAACTGGAACTGAGGGGACATTGAAAACTGGTGTAATATCTTGCAGAATTCTGAAGTCCAACTTGAAGTTTGTTGCTTTGGTTTTTGGTGGTTGTTGTGGTTTGTTTTTTTTCTTTTATAAACTGTCATGTCTCTAGGTATTTTGCCATTTAATTGTAGTGATGTTGAGTATTTCCTTCATTTAATTACAACTTGAACTGACATTGGTGTTTTCCTGACACCATAATCATTGAATTTGGTGTTTAGGGCTGTAGAGCAGTGCTTGCTGGTACTACGGAAGAATATCCTGTGGTTCCTTTCCTTTTGTAAGTAGGAAGATAAATATTAAAGTATAGTTCTAGCAAGTAACTTAAGGAAATGTTTGAAAAATCTGTGCTGGCATAAAGTTCCTTTTTAAGAAACTTAAATAGCTTTTCAATGAAATTATACACCTGCTTCCTCTAATGTAGTTGTGTAACTATTTTCTTTGGAACTGTAGGAGGAAATAAATGGTTTCAAATAAACAGTGAAGCTCCTGACTTCAAAGAACTTCCTTCAAAAGTGAAATAACTTCACTTTCCTTTCTCAAATTAATAAAAAACAAATATACATGACCTTGTTGCACTTTAAAATTTTATTCATGTGTATAAATCCATGGTGAAAATCCCTTTATGTCTTTTGTAGGAAAAAAATTGTTAGGACACCTCAAATCAGGTTGCACTGGGGACATGGTTTAGTGGTGGACTTGGTAATGCTAGGTTAATGATTGGGCTTGATGATCTTGAGGGTCTTTTCCAACATAAATGATTCTGTGATTTAGTGTTGGAAAAGATTTACTGGATTTATTCTCATATGTTGCATATCTGTATTTTGGTGATGTAAAAAGAAAAGTTCTCCTTGGGAATGAGCTCCCTGAATAAGAAGAGGCAATACAGCTCATTTTCTCCAGTGATGCTGCAGGGCAGTGGCTTTTCTTCTTCAATGACTCCTTACCTAGAGTATCCCAAAAATAGACTAGATAGCATCTGTTCTCATGCTCTGCTTAACCAGGACATTACTTAAGGAATATAATTAAAACATAATAGTTTTTACTGGCAAAGACTGCTTAATTAGGATGCCTGCAGATACTTGATCTTCAAATAAGCTTATATATACACATAGATCAAATGTTCCAAAGTGGTGGACCCCCATTTGTTTTCATTGTTCTTATTATAATGCTCCTGATATTGTCCTGTTGAGATTCCATTGGCAGTTAATTTCTTCTGCGAATCTGACCTGTAAGGACTTCTTTCCTACATGGTCTTATGATGCTGCGTGTGTGTGTCTAAGTGTATGTTTAGTGTTTGCTTTGGTCTGTTATCAAAACTTTATTAAAGTCTGCTCCTTTAGTGCTACACTTTGTAATATAGTGCTTTCAGCAATCTCCTGGAAATAATATCTAAGGTTTCTGCCAGTTTAGCTTCTACTTCAAGTTTTGGCGTAGGTTCAGAGAAACATTTTTCACGTCTGATTAGTGAAATATTTTCTTATTGACAAACCAGACCAGGTGTGAATTGCATATGAATACAAGGACTATAAAACAGATGCTCTCCCTAGCTCGAAAATGAGTCTGACTTCCTCTTGCTTTTAATTAGGGCATATTAATAAATGTTATGGCATCAAAATTGTTCAATTACTGGGAAAAAATGTCTATCACAGCTAGATTAGAGTGTACTTTGTTTCATTAGTATAAAGTTACTTTAATTCTTTTTGTAAGGAAGCTTTTCTTCACGAGCTTGTTTTTTGGTTAGAATAGGTTAGTATGCTTAAATCATAAGAAAGTGCATTGCTTTCTGTCCTCTATTTTGTATTTTAGGAAGGAATTTTTTTTTGAAGAAAATATCTGTTAGAAAATGGAAATACTAATGTATACTTATATGGCCATAACATTTTAACTTTTGATTTATATGTTTAACACTTAACAAGCTTCTTCCAGATTTGAGGGAGCTTGCACTCCTCACCAAAACTGTATACTTACACTTTTAAAAAAAATTATAACTTTGAATTACTGGAGCATCTGACATCAAGGCATCAGTTTAAAAGAATTCGTCCCTCTTGCCAGCTGTGGTTGCAGACTAGTTTATAGCTAATTAATAAGCTACCAAGGCATTTAAAATAATAAGGAAAAAATAAGATTTGGAGTAAAAATAATTTTGAGTAATGGAATTGTTATTACAATATTATTTTTATTTAATTTGATTTTGATAAAGTGCTGGCTATTTTAGATGATATATGTGATCAGAGGTGAATGTGGAAATAGAAGGGAGTTATTTCACCCCATGCTGTGAAGGAAAATAAAGAAAGGGAATTTACTTCTGAGTCAATGTGTGGTACCTGGTTTAACTGTGCATACCTGGCCAGGTATCTAAGAAATCCTAATAATACGCAGAGTATCAGAATACTACTGCTGTATTCTTTTTTTGTGTGTGTGGCTGATACAGTGATTGAGAAGAGGTCAGATTTTCCTGTCCTCCTTTAAAAAACAAAACCAAATCCACATTCCTTCCCAACCACAGACTGGAAGGACAGAAGTTATGTATTGGGTTGGGGAGACCATGTTCATTTCTGACCCCTGCAGGTGGCTGGGGAAGACTTTGCAGCCTGGTATTAAATCACTGAAACAGATACTGCTGACAGACATCCAGCATGGTCCAAGGGGATTTTATCACAAGTTTAATAATACTTCACAAATGAGGAAAAAAAAAAGTGCTGTCAGCTTGCTGTAAAATTTATTAAGACAACAAAACTTGTACCTACTTAGGATGAAGTTTTTTATTTGTTTTTTTCCTCCACAGACTAGTTTTAATTATGGGTGGAAAAATATTTTAGTCCAAAGTTGAAATTCAAGTGATTAGTGTGGTATCTATTTGGGATTATAGCCTGCTTCCGTTCTTCTGTATGTGCAATTAGACTGCTGTCTTAAAATGTCCTGTGACATTCTGAGTCAAACAATCTGGCTTTTGACAGATTTTTTTTTGTGGAAAGACATTTTCTCCAATAGTTGGCTTGTCTATGGATTGGTTTTTTTTTTTCATGGTTATTTTTTGTTCCTCTTAAGTAAGAGATAGGACTGTCCAGAAGAAATGGTGCTCAAGGATGACAGGATTTTGCACTTGCACAGGAAAGGGATTTCAAAACTTGAAGTTAATTTTTGTTGTTGTCATTGTATCTTATTTCTTCAAGTTCATTGAAGGAAGTCTTAGTGGAATGTAAGTGCAGTATCAACAGCATATGTCTAAAACAGAGGCCCAGAGTTGTTCAAAATAAAAAGCCTATCACTTGGCAAAGCTGGAAAGAAAATTAAGGGTTCACTGTAATTTGGCACTGATATTTATTTGGCAGACCTCTCATCTTTTCTTATCTTGGCTAGCGTTCCATCAGTCAGTGCACTTACATATGGATTGCTTAAATTCCATTTATTCAATAGTCAGCTGGAAGTGTGATGCATCAGAAAGGCTGAAGGATACTTGTGATATGCCATAATAATGAAAAAGACCCAAATTTGTCTTCCTTTTCTGAACAATTCATAGTTACTCTACTATCTACTAAAGCTGTGATTTCTAGATTGTTTGATGAAGTTCCTGTCACTTTAAAAAAGAATGAATCTTATGTAATACTGAAAATTTTCATGGTGTTTCTTTTCAAGGTTTATTATTTCAGTCTGATTCATTTCCTGTTTTTCTACTAATGCACTGACAAAAGCAGAAACAAGTATTCTTCAACTATTTGTTTGTAAATCTAGAAAATATGTAATTTACTGTATTACAAGTGGCTGTGTCTGGCTGCAAGTGGTACAAAGATTTATGCAGTACTTCCCTCTGTCAGTCTCTGGTCATGCACTTGCTTCCCCGGCTAACCCCGCTGCTCCAGGGCTTCACATATCTCTAGGTGGCAAGTCTTTTCAGATATGAGAAAGATGAAGTTAGAACTTCTTTTCTCACATCGTAACATGAGAACAAGAAGATACTCAGTAAGATAAGCAGGAAATTAAATGCTGATTTAAAGGAGTGATGTTTGTTTTGGTTTTTTTTTTTTTGAGCTTTATTAGGTTGTTGAGCTCATTACCATAGACTGACTTAGGGATTTGCAGCATTGAGAGAGATTTGATATTTATGTGGATGGCAATATATAAAGTGCTAGAACGTACTGGCAGAGAGATAAGCTTACTTTTTGGATTTGAAAGCAGCCTGACAAGTTAGGAGTTTGTGTTTAGGGCGTGGGAGATTTCTTTCACCCTTCATCTGTACCGTGGAGTCTTAATGTGCTCATGAAAGCCAGTGCAACTCCTCTTACATTGTGGTGAACTTTTGAGGGTAGTCGGGAGTGTTGATGATTATTTTAATAATGGAGTTGATGATTATTTAATTTTTTCTTCATGTCTTACATAAAAGCTAAATCCTGTCCTTTCAAGCAATACCTGTAAAAAGATAAGCACTTCTGATAAGGTATTTTTTTCATGATGTTGTAGTTCATGCTGTAATCCACAAATTTATGAATTAGGAGACAGTTGGAAGTTTGATGTTTCTTTTACGAAACAATCAAAGTAATTGATTAAATGGCTTTTTAAAATTATATTTGGAATTACAGTAATATAGCATTTAAATCCTTTTCAAACTTGTATTTCAGAATTAGTTTGGATAATAGTATAGCAGTCTTGGTCTCGCACCTATTTCTTGGATAGGGAAGACTGGTTCACTTTGGAAAAGCAAAAGCAAGGCCTTCCACCATTTATATTCTTTTAATTGTGAGCTTTTCTATGTGTAGATAAAGTTTTATTAGATACTTTACTATGGAAAAATTTCGTCTAAAAGTATTGACCTTTTTCTGTTATAAAGTTAGTATGTAGTCTTTAAGTTCTTTGGCATTGTTTTTTGTCCTTTATTATAAAGCATTTGTCTTCCCTTCTAGATATGTTGATTCTTCAAGGATGAGAAAGGGAATATTCTTGAATGGCATTAAATACCTCCAGGCTGCCATTACAGACCATGTATTTTGCTGAGCAAAGAGGAATTTAAGGGCTCCTTCTCCAGTGATGTCAGTCATATGGAGGATACTGTACTGTAAAATGAGCAGTGGATAAAAGGGAGAAACATAATCTCTTTGTCTTGGCATTAGTATATGGATATTTGTGAGAGGCTATGGGGATATGTATGAGAGGAAAAAGCATGCTTTCTTTCTGCTCCAAATGGTGATGGATTTATAAATGTTTTTAAGGATAGCTATGGTGATGAGAGACTGGACTGCTGTGTTCCATATAGCAGAGTACCAGCAAATGAGTGCAAATAGTGAAGTTATTGTGGCTTAATGCTTAGTAGCTCAGCTGTAGGAGGCTGATTGTTCATGTGATCCCAGGCTGACTAAGATAAGACACATTCTCTGTCTGTTGTCAGGCTGTTCTGTGCATCGTCTGAGAGTTTGGTAAGTCACGTTACCTGTCTGCCCCCACCTCCCATCTGTAAAATGAATACAATCTGTCCTTTCTCTTCGTGCTTTGTTTTTAGAATTTACACTGTATGTGGTAAGACACACACACATGCTAAGTGTAGTGGAAATGGTCTTGGGAGATACTCATTTTGACTGGGGCCACTATCATCAAGTAAGCAACAAAGAATTTATCTTTTTAAGAGTGTGTGGCTTTATGTATATACAATACTTGGAACTGACAGCATCTTCTATAAGTAAGATCGTTTAATACTTCACGTTATGAAACCAAGCATTCAGGTTTTTTATTATATTTAATTCAAAATGCAGTTGATCTGAAACATTTACATTTTGTGGCTCAACTGGGATATTAAAACAGAAAAAAAAACCCAAACCACCACCAAATAGTGTTTCTGAAAATGCAGAGGAAAAGTTTCTTATTAGTTATAATCCCTCACAACTGCTCTGAGAAAGTTACAATGTGTTTTGCAGTGGAGGTAGTTGTCTTCTTTTTTTTTTTTCTTAGAGAGGCCTGGCTACATCATCTCCATCTTTATTCTTTCCATGTGTGTTGAGGTTTAGGTTCAGTCCACCAGACCTACAACAGATGCTCTCTGTTACCCCCTCTTCCCCCTTCCCCAAATAGAGGAAGAGAAAGAAGAGAAGGGAGAGAGACTTATGGCCCCTTCCCCTCCCAAATGGGAGAGGAAGGGAATGAGAGAGAGGCTTCCGGATTAGAAAACTAAAACAGCTTTAATGAAGATAATAATAAAATGGGATATATATGCAAATATATACTAAACAAGTATTGAACCCAGCCTCCCCCTGATGGCGATTACATCACTGTCACCACTGAGGCTGTAGCAGGCACTGGCAAAGTCCCAGACTAGGCTCAGCAGCAGACAGGAACTGGGTACAGTAACGGGGTTCAGGAACACACAACTCAGGATCAAAGGCACAAGAAGGTCCAAGAAGGGAAGGCCAAAGGGAAGGGTCCCAAAGGCAGACGGGAAGTGAACGTCAGTGAAGGGCTGACAAGAAGGGAAGGCCAGTGACGGGCCAATGGGAAGGCTCGAGACCTTTGTGATCCCTCAGCTTTATACAGAGTATGATGTATATGGGATGGAATACCTNACAGTAACGGGGTTCAGGAACACACAACTCAGGATCAAAGGCACAAGAAGGTCCAAGAAGGGAAGGCCAAAGGGAAGGGTCCCAAAGGCAGACGGGAAGTGAACGTCAGTGAAGGGCTGACAAGAAGGGAAGGCCAGTGACGGGCCAATGGGAAGGCTCGAGACCTTTGTGATCCCTCAGCTTTATACAGAGTATGATGTATATGGGATGGAATACCTCATTGGTCAGTGTAGGGTCACCTGTCCTGGCCGCTCCTCCCCGCAGGTGCGGCCTTTCCCTTTCTGCACCCCCCCCGATGTGGTACACAAGAGTTAGCAGTGATTTGGTCTGCACACCAATCCTTGGTAGTAACTCTAAACATCAAGCCTTGTCACTGCTAGAAGCAGACACTGTCTGCAAAAACATGCTGCCGATTTCAGAAAGTGCAGTTAGTCAGAAGAGACTGAGCTGAAAAGTAAAATCACTGAACAGAATTGATTTGGTTCTGACTCAAACCAGGACAATGTGAAAACTTGGTTTTGAGCATTTTCTTTGAAGACTGGTTGGTGTGACACCTAAATTCCTGAATATGTCACATGCAACCAGACTTTTTCAGCCATTGTAGTAATTGGTGGGGTACTTGAATTTTGTCTCCCAGCTGGCAGGCATCAACTCAATAATGAGTGAGAAAGAGAAAGAACCAACTCTGCTTTTGCTTCTCTGCTGGGTCAAGAGCCTTGAGACAGTGGGAGATGCCTACCTCCAGTTCAGAGGAGGTACAGGAAAAGGTGAAGGGTAGAGGCAACAGAGGAGGAAGAAGGAAATGGGTGTATGCCTTGAGGAAGAGTAGAAGAAAACGTTGTATGCTGGGATAGAGGAATTGAGGGTGATGAAGGAAGGCTGAAGCTACTGAAACAGCTGCTTTTAAACTCTTTTACATCAAATTTCCCTTCTTTTATAGCTTTCCCTATCTCCCATTGTTGCTCTTAAGCATCTGCAAAAGAAAATGACAGAAAGAAGGGACTTATCACAGGTATTATCCTTAACCCCTGCTAAGTATTGGCCAACATCTGGACCAGCACAGTGTTATATTGGTTCCTGGGGATGGAGGGGTGGAAAGGTTAAATGAAGGTTAGCCCTGGATAGCTCTCTAGGCTACCACCCTGTGTCTGCAGTTGCAGGAGCATGGATTTATTTCACAGTTTCTTGTGTTCCTCAGCCCCTAGTTTGAAATGTATTCCACAGCCCCTAGTTTGAAAAGCACTGCAGCAAAGTGTAGCCTCCTTGAGAGAAGACGTTCTTGTAGGTTTGTTTTCCTCTTTAGAAACTCACTGGCCGGTATTAATTAAATCTGTTATGGGGATAGAAGTTTCAAAGAGGAACTAATTCTAGCTAATGCTAACTAAGTCTTCTCATTTGATGTCTGCAGGTTACTAAATTATATAAAATTTGTGTAAGAGAACGTTCTCATGCCCTAACAACAGAAAAAAAAATTGTTGACATTTAAATAATTATAGACAACAGCCACTTCTTTTGGAGGTTGCTGGGGTATAAACTTAGGATCAGACATGCTAGTAGAATGAGGAGTCTGTGGTAGCCTCTTTTGTAGAGTGTTGATGTGGTGTTGGGCAAGGCCCTTACAGAGTAGTTAGGTGTTTGTTTTCCTGTATGTCCATCTTTAAACATTCTGGTGTTGATGTGCAGGTAGTCACCGCTGTCAGTGCCCAGCATAGTCTTGAACCTTTACAGTCCCATACTGACACAAAACTGCCTTACAACTTTGGCAGCCTGCAATATGTTAATCTTATTTTAGGTGGCAGTTTTAGCCTTGGTGTCTGTTTCCCCATTTTGCAAATTTGGGAAAAACAATATTTCATTGCAGAATTACAATGAAGGTTTCACAGGAGTACTCTGAGTTGTTAGTGTTTTTGAAGCCATTGGCCTGGTAAAAATACCTTATGGACTTGTGTGGTATTTGTGAATTTAGTGTTGTATAATGTTGTTGAAAAGCAAAAAATGTACAATACATAAAGCGTGGAGCCTCATTTAATAGGGAAATGAGAAATAGCCACCATGGAATGAGGCCAGCTCCAGAAAAATTGGTATGTCTGTGTAATCCTACAGGAAGTTCAGAACCCAGACCCAGCCTTTAGGATACTTCTGTGTGGTTTGGTGCCTTCTCCCCAAGAACTGGAAATGGCTGCTAGAGCACTAAGGGTGATCCAAACAGCAGTAGTCTTCCATCTTCTCTCACTAGAGTTCACTTGCCTGGTGCTGTGCTTGCAACTTGTCCCAGAAGTAAGCAGGTTGAGTGGGAAGCAACTGGCCCCACTTTGTCTACACACCTGCCTTCAGCACCCTGGCAGTGGAATCTCTGCTGTGGACAGAGGAAGGAGCTGTCCTGGTATCCCTGAAGGTGGTGGCAAGGATTAGATACTCGCATCCAACCATCAAATCTGCTGAGGCAGGCCTAATGAAAAAAGGGCAGTTTGTAAAAAACATACACTTTTTTTCTTCTTACTGTCCTGAGAACAGTGTGTGTCACATCCTCTTTGCCTTTCCCTCCTCTCAGTAAGTTGTATGCACAGTGTTACTGCTGATGTAAAATTAGTGAACAAACAATATTGCATCAATGTGCCAGTTATAGAGAATTGTGACTTCTCTGGTAGCTTATGAAATGAGCGGAGTGAAAGATCTTTCTTCTTTCTCGTTTTCCTCTCTCTAATTCTCAGTAGGACAGTCTTCTCTAGGATTGTGGTTCCAGAGGTGACTATGACTGGACATTTGGAGGACATGAAGTAGAAAGAGGAGGGATTGTACCCAGGCAGGGAAAGGTGTTAAGTTTATTAATAATCTCACTAGTTTTTTTCTGGCACAAACTCTTTCCTGTTCCCTTGAAAAGCCGCAAATGTAGCTGTAGCTGCCGTAACCTGTCTAATGGGGAAGTGTGGGCAGATGTAAACTACTCCAGTTATGTCAAAATTGAAATTTAAACAAAATGGTATCTTTTTGAACATAGTTATCTTCCCAGTATGGAACAATGTCAGCCAGACCAGCAGTTATTTAAAATGGCTGCACTCAGCAGACATTTCAGTTTGAATTAAAGCCTGCTAGTTAGTATAAGTAAATAATGAGTCTGCTGATATGAGATGGGACAATTCCTTTTTGGACATAATGGTATGACATGTGAGTTGACTTGGCAGATCGTTGTTCTAGTTTATTTGCATTTATTATTCATATTCTCTGTTTTGATGTAAGAATCTTTTTGAACGTGGCTCGGCCTTTCTGCCTCCTTAAATTTCATTGTACAGCTCTTAGTTATACAACTGGGATAGCTACAAGGTTATTATTTTCTTTTGCTGGATGACAACAGTTTTGCTCTTCTAAGGAGGATTCTTTAATAATACTGGCTAAAAGTTTCCAGCAGGCTACTTCTGTAGTTGTGTGCTGCTTTAAGACTAAGCAATCACTTACATTCCTTCAATCCAGTATTTGATAGCTTTCAATCAGCTTTTGAGTGGTGAACAGGGGGATTGCAAATTAAAAAGGTCAGAAATAAGGGCAGAAAGGGAATTGTCATGAGAAAGACTTGAAGGAAGAACAGCTAAAAACTTCAGAATTAATTTCTGAGTAACTTTTCAGGTTTTAATTTTTTTTTTTAATACAGTGTTAAGTAATTGGTTAGAGAATAGTCTATGAACTGTCCATACTGAAAACAGGTTTAATACACCAGAAATGTTTAAAAAAAAAAAAATTGCAATTTTTTGCAAAGTGAATAAAATTTGTGGAAGTATCTACTGTTTTGAATCACAGACTAGAAGCTTCTAAATAACTATGAAATCACAAAAATTCCTATTTTAAGAACTTACTGATGTTAAAATGATCTGATTAAAACGTCTGACTTCTACACTGCTAGAACTTTATTGTGACATTTTATGGGCCTTATTTTTCGGATAAAGTTGTTGAATTTCAAATTCACTGAAAAAGTTAATCCTACAGTGGAAACAGATGTGCAGCTGAGGTTTTTGCAGAGGACTTTCATTCCTTAATAACAGTGATTGGGCCTGTTTTATTCTCTGTTTTGGCACTGGTACAGCGTATGATTCATTTTTGTCTCATGCTAGCTGTAGCAAGGAAACCACAGGCATATTGCAGCGTAACAAGGTTAGAGAAGTACATTTCAAATAGAATATGAAACAGTCATCAAGGGTATTTATTCATTCTGTGGACACTTTGTCCTGTGTTACAAAGCAGACTTAGCAGGGGGGTGAGGGGAATGAATCTCTTGCACAGATGTTTCACCTTCACTGTAGGCAGCTCTCTGCTGCCTGAAGAGTGGAACTGGCCATAATTCTCCATTCCTGAAACCTTAAATTTTGGAGTTTGTTTACCCTGGCTGTTTTTCTCTCCCCATGTCCCTGAGAAAACACTGTTTTAAAATTTGTTTCAATAGCCAGAGAAAAGGTCGGGGTTGAGACTAGAGCCCAGGCTTTATACCTGTGTAGTAATCCCTACAGCTGAGGGGAAGGAAGCTGTGATAGCTGGACTTGCCAAAGAGCAGCTGGCATCGTATTTGGGTATTTTGTATTGATCTGGTCTTGCTGGGAGATGGCAAACGCAAATACAGGTTTGTCCAGATCACAGTCCACTGAGCTGGAACAGAATCTCTTAGTAAACTACAGTTAATTCCAGGTAATGTTTTATAGTGTCACCAGGTTATCTAGAGGCAGACGTGGCCCTTTGTGAATATGAAACTTGAAGCTCTTTGGGTTTAATTTTTGTTCAAATGACAACATAATATCTGGTTTGTCTGGTTTCTCTGTCGGATGCTCATTTTTCTCCCAGGAGCTGATTTTCATTCAGGAATGGAGTCTTGCTGTCAGTGGCTGTGGAAGCTAAGTGTTGTTATCTGTGAATATTCATGTGCAGGTTTATAAAATCCACGTTTTAAATTTGTTTCAGCTACTGCTGTCCTCTGAGAGTTCTTCTGTTCCATGTGGCATTTGCTCTATGTCAGGCAGAAGCTCTGATAGAAGTAAGGAGCCTTTTGTTATAAATGTGTGGGGGTAGCTGAGAGTATGGGGTGAAGACAGCTCCCAGGGTCCTTGTGCAGTGACAGCAAATGTCCTTTTGCATACAGGCTCAAGTTTGAGGATCTGTGACATTCACTGTCATACTTGTGAATGCATGGCTCTGTGTGTGGCTTGCTAAGAGCAGATGCTACCTTTCTAAGTAAAAATTCAGAATGTTACTGGTGTTGGATTGGAGCAGGTGTGACCTCTGGTAGCTGTAAAAAGCTGAGCGAATAGAGGAAGCTTTTGAGTTAATTGTTGAGATCTTTTTACTGTTATTGTCCATTCCCCAGATAGCCAGCCTGAGGTATTCTGCCACCATCATGGACACAGTGTCTGCAGGCAGTTTCAGGAATCCCTTTGGCTTAAGCGATCTGCGGAGTATACAAACTGTTAGCTTTGGCTGCAGTTTCTGCTTTTAGAATAATGTTTCTTACTTGAGGTATCTGTTTTGGTTTTGAAGATGGAAAAGAGGACAGACGCACTGCTGTCTGCCCTCATTCTGTCTGGGTCAGGCTGGGTGGCCTGAAGGGACAAGGTGTGCTTGCTGAGGGCTTGCGTGGCTTTCCTGCTGAGCTGCTGTGACAGGACGGGGACAGGGCAGGCTGTGCCTCGGCCTTGCCGGCTCACCACTGAGCTGGTTGCTCCAGGTGACCTCTTTGACTCTTACCACCACTGCTTTGTTCTCGTCCTGTCTCTGGGTGACACAGAGAATGTACCTGTAAAACGAGCCAGTCACATGGTGCCTGATACAGCTGTAGTCTCCGACTGAAAAATTGAATTTGATCTCCCCCTCTTCCCGCCTTTCTGTGTTTTGTTTTCCAGTTCAGGAATCCAGCCTTTGAGTTACATTAAATCTCCACTGTGCTATGTAACTACTTCAAAAGCATCTGCTGGCAAGAAAACTTTGACGACAGCGAAGTTAGGGTGAGGTTTTGCATTGCGCACATTCAGTCGTTCTGGCTGGTGCGGATAATGGCGTGCTGGAATTGAAGCAGAGTTCAGGAGGAAGGAATCATTGTGAATGGTGTTTGGAGCCCTGATACTCAGTGTGTATCTTTTGTGGGTAGGAAATGTACTTGACGAAGGATGTATTGTCCCATCTGTTTATTACAGACATTTCAGATTATTTTGTAAATATTTGTTCCTGACACTCCTGGCTTGGAGGATATTGCTTTAAACTGGAATTACAGTAACGGCTCTTTGCTGGCGTTCCAAGTGAAGATATTTTTCAGAAACAAACTACATGTATTGCTCAAGGAATTTTTCTTTCTGCTGTTAATACTAGGTTCAGCTAAGCAAGAAGAAAAAAATTCAGCAATCATCTACTGCAGTTTGAAATTTGTAATGGTTAACTTGCAAGTAGAAAGCAAGCAAGGACCTAAAGACACTTTGTGGATTTATGATCTATCAGAGAAAGTAGTATTTTATTTTTAAGATGAACAGAGGATTGACTTTTGTTTTTGCTGATTAAACAAATATCTTTACTTGGAAATAAATTTGAAAGCCTGTGTGTTTATACTCAATGTAAGATACTTGTTTCATCTAAGATTTGTCTGGATGCAAACAGCTCAGGAGAGCTATATTTAGGGCCATCAGAGCAGAACTGTGGGTGTCACTGTGACAGGATTCGGAGTCAAGCTGGAGGATTGCAGCTGATTTAAAAAATAAACAAGAAGCTTTCAGAGTGTTTACAAATTATTTACTCTGCTTTTTAAAGGAAAAAAATTATCCTGACACTTGAGGCCTGTATCTCAGATTTAGGCTAACAAGCACTCTTGGCCTGAGGCAGCATCTTCTGTACTAATTCAGTTTACCAAATGTGGTGTTTCTGTGGTCGAGGAAGCTTTTAAATCTGACTTAAGGTGTTGGGGTTTTTTGAAGTTTTACTAAAAAGGGTATAGGCGTATTACCAGTGTTACTATTTAAAAACCGCAAAGTATGATTTGACCTCAGAACTTGAAATAACACAGGGTTGTTTGGAGACTATAATTAGAAAATGTTTAGCTGTTCTAAATAATGGAGAAAATAAGCACAGTAGCTTTTCTAGGAATCACATTATGCTTGTTTCATTTTTTTTTTCTGTTGTGCCTGTAATTGTTTGAAATGGATGATGTGTCACAGTCTGCGCACAAAGAGGCCTAACTAGTAATGTTTCCATAACTGTGTAGAAAGAGCTGTTTAAGATGATGCAGTTTGGAGGAAAAAAGTAATGTCCGACAAAGCATATTTAAAGATGCATTAGACATTAAAACTCACATATTCTTTCTAAATGTGGGGTATGTGTGGAGGGGCAAAGGGTTAGCGGGGAAAAAAGGTTTTGTTATCCCTCCTCAAAAGCATGAGGGCAGGGGAGCTGTATTTCAGAAATGCTCCCTGTGTTGTGGGGACTGGCAATGGAGGGGTAACTTGCTAATTTAAGTCATGAGTAAATGGAGTAGTGCCAGTGCATCTTGACCCACACTAACTTTTCTCATTTCTGGCAGTTGCTCCCTCAGCTGACAGAGCAAAATCACTGCAGGTTCTGTGCAGTTTTTCTGACTTTGTATTCTGTCACTAAACATATTAGTGCAGCAGGGAACCTTTGGGTAGTTTTGGGTTTTTTAAGTTTGGTGTGAAGCATTCGAGCAGTCCAGAACATAGCATGGCCAGGGTTTCATCGGCACTGTGTGATGCTGTGTGGCCTGATGTGCAGGACGGTGAGGCCTCTGGCTACTGCACAGTGGCTTGCAGGGAGTCAAACTCCCTTGTGTTGCTTCATTGTTGGATACTGCTAACGAGGACTGAAAGCCTTTAAAGCCATGGGTGCATGTTTTTGCACTAGCTTTTCTAGCCATTTCATGTAGCAGTTTCTTGCATAGAGGAACTCTGCTTAGTCCCCAGTCTGTTAAGGTTACGCTGCATTGTTGTCAGTAGAAAAATGCTTGGAAAAACTGGCATCAGCCTGGCTAAATCTTGCTGTGTGCTGATATAGCATATTTTTTGGCATAGTATACAATGCTGTAGGTGGAAGAACAGTGCCGGCAGAGTAACTCCTCCTGTTAGCATATATTGTATTTCCAGCATAGGAACAGCATCAGATGTACTTAAAATTACAAACATTCAGCTTTTTCTTGCTTTGTGCTTTTTAACAAGCGTTTACATAATTTGTAATGCTAGTGGAGTCTGCCTGTAAAGGCTGCTAGATCATTCCCCTTCTCTTGCCCTGGCTATGCTGAATGAGTGCTATCTTTTCAGCCTGGTCTTTTTAAAATTTATTTTCAGCAGGACTGGAAGAATCCTTTTCACTAGTGCTTTCCCCCAAAAAAGGCTCAATAAGATTGAACTTTTCACCTCATGTATTTGTAAGCAAATATCTGTGTGTTTGATGGCTAGTAGATGTGTCTTTACCTTCCTTTTCTAATGTTCTCCTTTCATTTTGCATTAGGTTCAGCTGTGAGATAGGTTTTGTGGTACTTCTGTCATTTCCTGACGCCAATGGTTTTTCTGGAGGCAGCGAGTGTTTCCTGTCTGGAGGCTAGAGGCAGTGTTCCTGGCGGGATGGAGTATTTTTGTTTCCCTGGCTAAACCTTTCCCTGTCTTTGTTTTTGTCTCTTTCTCTCAATTGTTCATTCTTTTTCTGATCTTGGTCTATATTTGAAATTGCACCAGTTTAACTAGAGCTATCATTAAACAAAACCTGGACTTGATTTGAGATACATCCATGCAGGATTTTTTAGTTAGTATGCTGACAGAATAAACTCATAGGGCAGGCAGTGGTAGAATTGGACATGTTATACTAGGGTTTGCACTAACCTTGTTTCTTGAGTGAACAGGAGCGGTTAGCTGTGCTGGTGCACCTCTGTACCTGACCTGAGAGTAGTTTCATCAGTAATGGCATTAACCATAACAGAGTTTGGAAAACTGTCATCGCTCCCTGTCTGTATCCTGGACTTGTTGTTGCTGGAATAGATGGCATGGATTAATCCCTCAGTAACCGGAAGTTTTATATTGAATTATATTCACCAAAATTATTACCCCCTCTGTTAGATCAAACAAGATTGATGCACAATAACTACTCAGTTCCCTAGGGCTGGAGATGCTATTCATTTATGGTGGTTTAGTGAGTTGCTGTGACTTGTTACAGTGGCTTTCAGAAACTGAGCAAGTTCTTATCCCATGCTGAGGTAGCACAGCCCAGCTTGGTCTTGCTGGAAGAATTCAAAACTCTTATGAAGTTACTCCCTTCTAGTTATTTTGGTTTATAATTTTTATCCAAAGTATATCTGTATATCAGTTTCGTTAATCAAACCGGTAAAATAGCACCAGTGGATT
Organism: Eurystomus gularis; assembly: GCA_013400335.1. Taxonomy (NCBI): domain Eukaryota; kingdom Metazoa; phylum Chordata; class Aves; order Coraciiformes; family Coraciidae; genus Eurystomus; species Eurystomus gularis. The sequence goes on from VZZY01005963.1 coordinate 138,085, forward strand.
AAAAAGTAGTTCATTAATAGTTTTTAGCACTTCTTACTTTGAGGCAAAGCTCTTTCCAGATCAGTGCATGTTCTCGGTTGTGGTTGGTTTGTTTTTTTCCCTTTTTCTCCCTCACTCTGAAAATAGGTTAGTTATGCCAGAGAAAAAAGAGAGCAGGAAGATGATGCCAGTCAGCTGGTCAATAATATTTTTCCTCCATGCAAGACAGAAACCTCTGGCTCTTGCTGAATTTAAAAATCAATAGGAGCCAGGAACTGAGATCTGTTACCTCTTCTATATCCCCTCGAGCTGCTGTCCCTCTGTTATGCTGTTCAGATTCTGTGTGGTCTCTCTGGAACTCCTGCTCTTGGTTTCAGTTCCCTGTACTACAATATTTGTCCCACCTTATATCTTAGTACATTTTATTTGGTTTGTTTTATAGTAGGACAGACTTTAAAGCCTGCTTGAAAAAAAAGCTTGTCAGAATTCAGTATGTAGCCATTACTGTTTGACTGGGCAAAATTACAGACCTGAAATTACACCTGTGTATTCTGGAAATCTGTGAGTCTTGGTTATTTTAATTTTGGAGCAGTTTTTCTATAGGAATAATCTCAGCATTCATGAGTGTTGCAGTGTTTTCCACTTGCAGGACTGGTGACACGGGAAACAAAACTTTCTGCTATTATTTCTCTGGTGTATATATTTACTCTGATTATTTTGTAATGTATAGTTTAGAATAAAAAGCAGCTGCAGGAAATTCCAAAGCATCATTCAGCAGTGGTTTAAAATCAAAAGTGGGGAATACTTGCTTACAACCAGAATAAATACAGACCTAAAAAACTCTGAAAATCTGCTTTGGGATTATTTTGCTATTGCTGTTGCTGGATAATTTACTTTGTTTCATTTTATACTTTTGTTAAGACTGTATTGATGAAGTATCTGTTCATATCATATAAGCAGTCTCAGAAGACAGAATTCAGAATTAAGTTCCCTAGATCTTCTATATTGACTACTCCTACAGATTATTAGGATTTTAAAAGCAGAATTTACGGTATACTTTAGTGATGGGAAAGATTTGAGGTTCATGGGAATTTGTATTTGTCTCAGGCAGGTCAATATTTGTCAATGTTTTGGATCATAGGCTGATTTTCTTTTCAGCTGAAAGTCAGAAAGAGTGCTTGGTTTAAATTAAAGTATTAATACAGTTAGATAAAAACTTCTTTTGGTGCATAGGCAGCTTATGCAGTTTTTAATCCCTTAGTGTTAGTTCTACTTTCCAGGCCATTAGCTAGTCAGATGTTTTAGAAAATTGAGTGTCTGTGTATATATGTAAAAATAAATCTCTCCATGGTATTTGGAAGCGAAAATGCATGCCTGTCATTGCATAAAGGGAATACATTCCCATCAGTTATGCAAGAATAAAATTGTGCTAGTGTGAGGATTTTAATGATTAAAGGATTAAAATAGTTAAATTCTGGTGATGTTTTGTTTTTTTGTCCTCACCCCCAAATTTCCCAGACTTTGGTTTCTGTTGGCTGGGTTTAGTGTACTTTTGCTTACAGTAATGCACCACAGCACATAGGATAAGCTTTCGACACTGAGCAAGTGCATGGTTGGGCTAAGACTGCTCTGCTGAGTTAGATAAGGGAAAATGGATCCCATTAGTCTTATTTACAACAGATGTAGGCCTGGAGATTCACAAATAGAAAGCACGTCTCCACTGAGTTCTTAGCTTCGGTCAACCATCGCACTCAATATACCCAGATTTAATGCTGCTGGTTTAGAAAATTAATGTGTTTAGAATTTAAGGAATTCTTGCCTGTTTGATATTTGTTAGCAAAAGTACAATATGGGCCCGTAAGAGGGGCTCCATCTTAATCATGGCTGACCTTGCTTATGAAAGTACTGATAAAATCTTTTCCTCTGTGATTCAAATGTTCAGTAGAAGATGTTTTGCTTTTAAGCAGTTCTGTTTTATTGTGGTGTGTTCCTTTTGGGGTTTGAAAGGACAGTGGCAAAACCCAACCAAGAACTAGACTGAAGGGTGGTGCTTTAAGTGCACTCTCTTCTTTACAAGCATTATTTGTAAGAGGAACAGTTTTACTAGAGTTGGCAATCAGTTGTTCAGAGACTTTCAGAATGACTTGAGCAGCTTGCAGGACTTCCTTTCCTAATAGCAACTGTCATGGACACGTGATACAGGATGTATTGCACATAAATTTCTAAGAAGACGCATAACTAGTTGTTTTTCCTTTTTTAAAATAAGAAGTCTAGCTGTCAGAGTTGTTTGTCATGTGTTACGTGCCATTGTGAATTTTAAAATAGGATACTCTATCAGTTAACTTTTGGCAATTCTGCAGTGTGTACTCTGCAGGCTTCTGTGTATTTTAAATACTGTCAATCTTCTGATTTTAATGCCTGGTCAGTCTGACTGTCTCAGGCTTTGAGCCCAAGCGGGTTCATAGTCCGTCTGTTTGCTTCGTTGTTTTACAAACAATATTACTTTGTTCTGTGAGCGAAACCAGAATTTACAGATAATTGACACAAGACTTTAAGGAAAGATAAAGTGCTGTCAGAATAAACTGGGACATGGCAACAGTGCAGTATGTTGATTTTTAAGCGATTAAAATCTGCCTCACAAGTGTTTTTTCTCTTAAATTCTTCTACAGTAGTATCTGGGAATATCAAGGGGTTTTATAACATGATTTAGAATACGGAGTAATAATCTGGACACAAAGTTGATTAGAGAAACCATAATGTTTGACTTCAATGTTTGTTGAAAGATGCTTTACAAATAAATAGCAGTCTTGTTCTTGCTTCAGCGAGCATCCCAGTTGAAGTGCAGGTTAACAGCTGAAAAGAAAGCTTTGCATGTGATGAGGGAATTGCTCTAACCTTTTGTCTCCTTTTGGTATATAGTAGTAGTATTTTGTTTAAATTTAACAAGGCATTACATAATGTCTTTAAACCGATCCTAGTTATTAGAAGCCTTTCCTAAATTAAACTGCCTCTGCATTATAAAAACTCCCTTATGTTAAAGCAAGTCCTTTTGCTCCTGGGGGATCCTTGTTTCTCACTCCATGCAGGTCTAGTGGCCTGTGTGTGTCAAGCTGGCTCCTCCCGGAGAGTTTAACTTCCTTTCCATTTGGGGATAAGGGCCCTCTGTTCTGCTTATCAGTTCTGTGCTGATATGGGCATGTCCCAGATCCTGTCAGCACCTTCGTTCAGCCTCCTGCAAGCTCCAGTGTGAAATTAGTGGGTGAATTTTTGGTACAGTACTTGCAGGTGACACAATTTCCAGTCTTTTGAATTTGTGTAAATTTTTAAAAAGTTATTTGATTTTTTTTTTTTCACTGAAGCTGTTCTTCTGTTGTTTAAAGGTTATGTGTAAAGGTGAGACTTGACATGGCAGATTTCTGAAGGTTTTGAGAAACTTCTTTGATCAGTTGTGGATTTGAGAATCTGATTTTTAAAATAATAGCTTCTGTGCAGCTTTTAATCTATCATAAGCATAAAGAAATGAGAAGTTAACTAAATGATACAGTAATTTTCACTCTGGAAAAGATTTACTAATAGTAGAAGCAGCTCTGCTAAATAATGGTCTTTGTGCTGTAAGAGAAACATTCACATGTGGCTTCTAAAACAAAGCAGGACATGAAAGTAAAGATACCTTTCTGCAAAAGTGTCAGAAAGATAAGGATTACCTTTTGCTGGGATAAATTTCATAAAATGTAAACTACTATACCAATGCCCTCCTTTTCAAAAGAGAAAAGCCATAATGAAGTAAGATTTATATGAGTATATTTTAAAAGTATTATTACAGAGCTCAGTTTGAGTTAAATGATTTAAGTGGCTTCACATTTTTGCATCTTGGCATAGTGTAACACATCACTGTAAATGTTTGATAAGCATCTGTAGGTCTGGGTTCATTTTAAGAGCTGGAAAAATCTTGTGTAATTTTGTTAACTTTCTTTTATAGAATAAACTTTATCATTTAATCCAAATAGTATCAACCCTTTAATTTCACCTTTTTAGAAATCAAAGTTAGAAGACATCAAAAAGACTTCCACAAATTAATTTTAAATATCTTTACAGTCTTCTAAATGTTAATGGAAAATATTCCTATTCTTAATTTTGGTTTTTGAGGGCAGATACATTGAAGGAATCAGAAGTGCACTCTGCTCATTGTTACAATTAAGCATTTTGCCTATACTGCATTATGTTACCATTAAAGGATTTTATTTTTCAGCTTAGTGCATATAAAAGTTCTGCCAGAATCTTTATTTTGACATAATTTCCATTTGTTTACTTCCAAGTTGCAAAGTGTTGGTTCTGCTTGTACTAAATCATATGAGATTAAACCAAGGAACTGCCCGAGCATGCGCTCACATCATGTACATTGATGTGAGCACAGTGGGGTTTTCTAGTGGGCCCTGGTGCTACAGAAGCACATAGTTGTCAAAATTGTTCTCTCAGACTGCTCCTCGCTGTTTTAACTCTCAGTGTTGCCAGATTTTTACCTGAACCTGAGGCATGTGTAAAGCAAGTAGAAGTATATCCTTTTAGAAATACTTGGGCAAAAGCGTTTAGGTGTTTTCCCCCAATCTTAAAACCATTGCGAAATGAATTGACATTTCAAGAATGCCCATTGAAATGAGAAATTTGATTGCTGTTTAAAAATACTGTGCATTGGTACTTAATTTAGTAGCTCAAGCTTTTGCATATTTTTGGTTTATGTTTTATTCCACTATTTTTACAGTCCTTAAACCATGCAATAGATGAAAACGTGGGTTTGATGCCTACTTTACATGTTTAGAGATATCTTGATGTTAAGAACATCCTAACTTTTAAATTCTAGGATACTGTGTGATTGACAGGAGATGCTCATTGGAAGAGGGAGGCAGAAATGTATTTCAGGTCTGTGATGCGTTGTTGGTGGATGAGCTTCAAGCTCTGGGTTTTTTTGTTACAGCTGTCTTTAAGCTGGAGCAGTGCATCTCAGAAAGCAGCTCCAGAGTACAGGTATTGGGAACTGCAGATGTCAGAGAAGGAAGCTGTCAGATGTAATAAAGAAACATCTTTCAGTATTTTAACAAAAAATCAGTGCTTGGTTAAATTGCCAGGAGGAGCCAGTGCCTAAAATGAAGTGTTCATGTGCAATGGGAAAAGTCTAAATTTGCCATTCAAGCACCAATGACCAATGAGTATTTTAGTGAGGATGCCTCTGCGTCTATATTTATGATGGTTTTTCTCCTTTCCTACGCAAGTGCTTAAGCCTGCCTTCACTTTGCAGGTGTGTGTGAAGCTGCTTGTCCTGATGGCAGACTCCTGTATTTGTTGCTCCTGTACACCAGGTTGAACGTTTAATGGAAGAGCAGGCAGTATGTTGAGCTTGTGCCTCTGGTTTGTTTGGAGGGCAGTCAGGAGCACAAGGGAGTTAGTGTCCCCCAGCAGCTGGCTTATGGAAGTAGGGCTTTATTGGCCTTTTCTTGCAATGTCAGTAGAGTTACAGTCAGCTGCCCTCATGCATTTCCTAGAAGTTTTTAAATTAAGATGAGACAAGCAAAGGTTTTGTCATGGAGGGCCATACTATATCTCTTTCACCCCAGTCATCTGAGTGGAAAACTTCTGCCTTTGCAAGATTATTCCTATTTCCTTTCCCTCTTCCTCCATTTCATGGTCTGCAATAGCATTTACTTAAGGCAGTGTGGTCAAAAAGAATTACAGAAGGAAATTAACCGTATGTTAGGCTTCCCTAGCAAAGAGTTTAGGAAGGCTTACTGACGGAACAGATAGCGGCTAAGTACTGAGCTTTATGTGAGTTACGTCTGTAAACGTCATTTGTGCTTTTGGAAATCTTCAGATGACAAAGTGTGTTTGTGCTGTGGCAGCGGATGTTTTGTGGTAGCCTGTGGCGCGAGCAGAATGCAAAGCATGGCTGGAATTTGGATTTGTGGTAGAGTTTTGGGCATGGTGGGAAGCCAGAAACACGGGTTTTCTGTACTTGGTAAGTGCTTTTGAGGAAATGTTGAGAACAGTAGAGGACTTAGATTTTGAGGAGTTATAGTCCGTGTGTGGTTTTTCTATCCTGTCACTGTTGCCCATATTAGTTTCTTCTGTATGCCGACAGAATTTATACTGGTCAGTGAGAGTGGTGCAGAGCTTGCAAGGAATGTTGCCTCTTGAAATTAGATTGTTCATTGCTATTTACCGTAATTGTGTGTCTCAACTCGTTTCAAGTCTTTTGATTTCAAAGCTTCATTTTTCACACAGCGTATCTCCATGTGGAATCATTGTTACTGGAATAATGCAAGCGTTGTGTTCTCTGGCTGTACAGAATCAAATTTCTTTTTTTTTTCCCTTGTCTGCAAAAACATGCAGATGCTGTGTTGGGTTGGGCAACATGAGAACTGGCTGGTGCTGCAGACTGCGCTAGTAATGCTTTCATGATTTTGTACAGCTCTGATCATTATTAGCATTGTAACATTTGGCTTCATTTTTTTCCTGTAATAAATTATCTGCTGAATCTTTTAACTTCAGCAAAGTCGTTTTTGAACATCACTAAAATGGCAATCCAAAAATACTATATAAGGAAGAGTATGACTTTTAAAACTAGATTTATGCATTTAAATCTAGAGAGCATAATTGATGATTGTCTGAAATAACTGGCAACTTCTCAGTTCAAAAATCTTTCCTTTAGAAGAGCAGTCTGGTGTTTCCGAGAGACTGCTTGTCAGATCCCGTTATGTAAAGAGAACTAGAGGATGTACTGGTGTCTCCAGAGCATGGGAGAATCTTGGGGGTTTTTTGTTGGTTGGGGTTTTTGTTTGTTTGGGGTGTTTGGTTTTGTTTTGGTTTTTTTTAAGTACAACTGATTCATCACCAGAACTGCTATTTCTTGGTTTTGTACATCTGTTGGAACTGGCAAAAATGCTGTAATACGCATTCTTTCCTCTCTGGAGAGAGGGAGGAGGGGAAGGCTTGTAGTCATAGGCTTGGCTGTGTTACTGTGTTTACTTCCTCCTTTATTTTATTTTTATTAAAAACACCTCTTGTCTGAAATGAGTGCTTTGGTTGCTGTTCATGTTGTTCATGGACTTACCCAGCTTGGGGAGACTGGCACTTTCCACTGTCCTGGTAGTATCTTTGAGAACATACAGATGTTAGTAAGTATGTAGTTTATAATAATGCTTTCAAGCTTATTCTTGCACTTCTAGAAATATAAACTTAATTTATCATCGGCTGTAGGATTTGTGTATCTGTAGCACGTTTCAATTGCCATCTAGTAACTGTGTGTATCTATGATATAACATGCAGAGATCCTGGAGAGAAAAATGTTCTTTTCTGTCATTGTTGAGAAGTTTCACCTTTTTCTTTAGATAAGGGAATGTTTTATTTCACTTAATGAGAAACAGCAGTTGTAAAACTATTAAATTTGCTTTGGGAACAGAAGCAGGTGAAGCATCCAAGATTCCTTTTGACTAGATTTTAGGCTGAAAATGTTCCCTTAGGAGGAAAGGAAGAGTATGTCATGTTCTTGAAATATGCTTTATTTTAGACCCTGGGAATAAAATAAGATGATTTTTTTTTATATAGTGTTCCACAGAGGTAAGATTTTTCCTTTATTAGAAAAAAAAATAAATTCAGCATTTGAAAAAATAGAATATAATGGGGTTTATTTTTTTCTTAAAGAGCACACAAACAAATGAAAACACAAGACCTCTTTGTAGCAAAACCGCACGTGAGGGGGCGTTTGAGGCTTTTTTGTGGAATTTCTTTTTTTCTTTTAAATTCTTACACTTGAGGAAGGTAATATTCTTGTGGGGTACTACTGTACTGGATGGTAGTATAAACTAAGTAGTGTTGACTTGGACTGCCTGCTAGTATGTGTATAACCTCAAGGTCCAGGAGTCTGAAGCGGGCCCAGTGGTGGGTGTGCTGCACACATTGCTATGGCGAGCTGGGCAGCCTGTGGGCTATTTCTGTGCTTCCTCTTTGGAGAGGGATTCCTGTTTCCGCCACTTGTCAGTCTTCCTCTGAAACTTCCTAGTCTTGACCTAGTCATCTCAGTGATCCTGTCCTGGAGACACATGGCACACTGGTTGTTTTTCAGCCTGTCTCTTGCTGGTGTGCAGACTGCCTGGGTTCTGGTGAATAGAGGTGTTCACCTCAGTCATTGGTTTTTCACCTCCCTTTTGTCTTCTCCGTACCAAGACATGTAAGTTAGAATTTATATTTTTGTATCATCAGTGGCCCTCTATATTCCTTTGTTTCTACTTTTTGACTTACTTTTAGTATCCAGTTTCTGATTTTATCATATTTTATCATCCTATGACAAAATCATAGAAACCCAGTGCACTTCTTTCTAGGAGGTAAGTTGGGAAACACTGAGGAAAGAAATGGTGGCAGCAGTAGTTGCATCCAAATAGGTGATGCCGATGTCACATAAGAAATGCCTTCTCATTCTTCTATTACAGAAGTAGGTCACTGAGTGAGAAAAGTTCCCCTTGTACAATCAAGCTTCCAAAAGTGGGAGTATTTTGCGTGTTTGGGGGACATCAGTGGTTTTGGTTGGAGGTGATCTGCCACTTCTTGTAGCAGTCTCCTCTGTTGGAGGAAAGTAGGAAAACACTTTTCTTTCTCCTCTTGGAGCCAGTCAGTGAAGCAATAGGGAACAGAAGGAAATCCTTGCCATTATCTTGTACATAGGGAACAAATGAAACATGAAATGTGATGGGAATCTGGTTTTTGGGGGGCGTTTTTTAAATAAAAAACAATATGATGAAAAATTCCTATGTCATCACCTTAACTCTAGTCTTTGCTCGAATTGCAATATGGAAGTTGAGGGGCAAGACAGTATTGGCGGTCACTCTGCAGCTCAGATTCCTGAAATACTCAGGTGCCTAATGTTGTAAATATCCATCTGCATACTTCTATGAGAACTCATAGATTTTAAGAATATCTTGAGTTGTTCAGTCACAGTGGCTTAATTTCTGCTAACATTCTAAATGGATTCAAAACACACAAAAATACTTCATTTCTTTTCATTAACTGTATTGGGTTTGTACATGACCTTACTGCGTGTGTGGAAAATATAAGGTAGAGAAAACAGAAAAGCTTCCAATGCTTTAAGCCTGTTACTATGGTTTATAGAAGAACTTGTTACACGTTTACTTTGCCATAATCCAAGGTGACAACTATTTTACACATACATGCACGTGCACACCTGCACACCACCCCCCCTTAGGGAGCAGGGGAGTAAAGATGCTGGTTTTGGCACTGCATAAGTGTTACAAAGGTATTCCTTCACCACAGAGAAATTTCAGGATTGTTAAGATGAGAAGGTTGTAAAGGACAGAAGAAGCTGACAGAAAGAAGTATTGGGTCAGATGGTGAGGAGAAGCTGGTAGTAATATGAATAACAGGTCATTAGAGTGCTGCGGTCTATCAGAACCACAAGTGATGGTTGTGATTCTAATCTATCCTTTTTTTAATCTTTTCTCCTGATACAGGGAATTCCTCTGAAGAATTTACTGGAAGTGGATACATGTACATTTTCTGCCTGAAGACTCTCAAAGTGGATTACATAAGATGCCTGTATCTTCTGACTCTATTATGATTAGGGTTGTATATGAAATTTAACCCATTTCTGATGAGTGACCTAGACATGAGTTTACATCGGCAAATGGGCTCTGATCGAGACCTCCAGTCTTCTGCTTCCTCTGTGAGCTTGCCGTCAGTTAAAAAGGCACCAAAGAAAAGAAGAATTTCATTGGGTTCTCTTTTTCGGAGAAAAAAAGACACGAAGCGCAAGTCTAGGGATTTAAATGGAGGTGTTGATGGAATTGCAAGTATTGAAAGTATTCATTCAGAAATGTGTACAGACAAGAACTCTATTTTCTCCACATGTACCTCGTCCGATAACGGAACAACCTCTAGCAGCAAACCAAGTGGAGACTTCATGGAATGCCCCTTGTGCCTTTTGCGGCACTCCAAGGACAGGTTCCCGGAGATAATGACTTGTCACCATAGATCTTGTGTGGATTGCTTGCGTCAGTATCTCCGAATAGAAATCTCCGAGAGCAGAGTTAATATTAGCTGTCCAGAATGCTCAGAACGATTTAATCCTCATGATATTCGTTTGATATTAAATGATGACATCTTGATGGAAAAATATGAAGAGTTTATGCTTAGGCGATGGCTGGTTGCAGATCCTGATTGTAGGTGGTGCCCAGCTCCAGACTGTGGGTATGTATTTTTTCAATATCTGCAAAAAAGTGACAGCATAAATGCATAATGTTCATAGCATCATGCTTTTTGAAAAGTTAATTGCTTTAGCATTTTATTTGTTGTATGAGTAGGTAGCAGGCAGAATTATCTTTTAAAAACCAAACAGAACTGAAACAACGACAAAAAAAACCAAGCCACAACTCACCTTCCAAAATAAAACCCTTCCTCAAGTAGGATGGGGTTTTTTTATGCACAGAGGGAGTTTCAGCAATGTCATGAAACTTACTGGTAGGTGACTGCTATGTATCTACAGCAGGCAAAAAAAATTTACATGTTGCAGTGCCAAGGCAACAGGGCAAAGCTCAGAGGAAAGGAAAGAAGTTTGGTGACTATACTTTTAACTTAGTCTGTTTGTTAAAGCAGATTGGGTATTTTGTTGTTGTTTTTTTCAACTGTGAGAAATGACTGAAGGGTTTGGTTGTTTTAGGTTTGTTTGTTTGGTGGTGGTTGTTTTGATTTTGTTTTTTTTCAATAAAAAGACCTCTCCAGCTTCAGATATCTTACATCTTGTGGCTGGTTGAGACACCACTGGTTGCCTGTCAACAGGATTCTGATGTTAGATAATAATCAGCTTGTTCCTGCTTATTATCTGAAGAACGTAATGTTTTAGCATTGCTTTAGTACTTAAACAGTTCTGAAACCATTCTGAATTCTGACATGAGTAGGCTGAATGCTTATCACGCTTTTCTGCTGTTGGCATCTCATAAAGCCATTCTGGAGTAAGTTGCTTTTTTAGAGACTGTTTGCATTATACCATCTAAGGGTTGTAGCCATGACTGATCTGGCTGTGCAGTGCATACCACACTCAAAGAAAATGATGTCTCTGTTTCAAAGCCCCACAGAAAAACAATAATTAGAAAGAAGAAAAGGAAGAGTGTTGGAAAAGAACAAGCAAAATAGGACTATTGGGTAGCTTACATATCCCAGTAGAAATGTTCAGGTGCTTAATCATAGAATTAAGGTTGGAAAAGACCTCTAAGATCATCAGGTCCAACTGGCAATCTAACACCACCATGACCACTAGACCATGTCCTGAAGTGCCATGCCTACACATTTTTTTTGAACACCTCTAGGAATGGTGACTCCACCACTTCCTTGGGCAGGCTCTTCTAATGCTTAATTACTCTTCCAGTAATGAAATTTTTCCTAATATCCAGTCTAAATGATTTCTTAAGAAATATTTGAAATATGATTTTGCCTTCATACTTTAAGCAAAACAGAAATGGCTAGTGTGGGTCAACAGCAGGGACTGGAAGAGTGGCAATTTCTTAGGTCCTCTGGTCCAAAGCGGATGGCATTGCTGCGTTGTGGTCTGAGCAGAGAAGGAAAGATGATGTGAGAGATGGGTTGGTTGTATGAACTTGTAACAAAGTTATAAAATCAGTACAGCTCTTAATATTTCAATACTGCAAAAGAAAACAATCACTAGAAGGCATTATTTGATAGGCAGAAATTTCCCTGAGTTTTCACGCTCTGGACAAACTTGTTACTCAAGGTAAGGGGAAGCATGTAAGAACTGTGATACCATTTTCTGTTAAACATTTTGCAGGGATTCAAGATACTTCTTTTTCAGATACTTCAGTAAGTAGACTCAGGCAGATTTGTTTAGTGGGGACTTTTCACCTTGCTTATTTTGTGTGTGGCTCAGTTTTATCATCTGTTTAAAAAAAAATCCCAAGTATCTTAACATGGTCAGAAGCTCTAATAATAATACACTTACAGAAATAAAAAGTGAGTCTTCAGGATGAAGTTAAGTTCTGTGCAATCATGTGGGACCAGAGCAATGTATTAGTATATAGCAGATATTTAAATCATTGCTTTACAGCTGCCCACTGCATGCTCCTTACTCCAAGGGTGGAATCCTGTGGAAAACATGGTCTATTGCCAGGCTGCTAAACTGTGCCAATGTCTGCATGTACTATATGGGTGACCTTAACTGTCGTTTGATAACACGACTTCTTCCTAATATATGGTAGGGAACGTGGTAGATAAATGCTTCACAGTGATAGATGACTTCTGCTTTTAATGCACAGGTAGTGCCCCTCACTGAATACTCATTACTAGTTTAAAATCAGATGAAGTTGGTTACTTGGATACTTCTCAGCAGGGTCATTCTTTATGGTAGTCATCCAAAAGAAACAAGAGCTCATAGAATCATTTTTTATCTTTTGCCCATCCTTCTTCTGATGGCTTTTGAAACCTTCAGCACCTTCGAATGTGTTGGGCAGAGAGGCTGAGCATTCAGCATCAGTTAATCTAAGAAGTTGAAGGAAAAAAACATAATACTTGAGCAAAAGAGAGGCCATTAGCCACCAGAGCAGCAGGAGCCTGCTGCAGCGCTGGTCTCTCGCATCGCTGTTAGCCAGGCGAGCTGGGAGAAAGCACCCAGAAGGAAGTGGGAGCAATGTAGAAAGTAATAGCAGGGATTTCATGATGTTGTAGAGCATAGGAGGAGGATGGAGGAAGGAATTGTACAGGTGTCAGATTTAGTGGGAAGCAAATACTATTCAGGCTTTCACTGAACAGCCTACACGAACAAACATTGCTCAAAGATGAGCTATCACATACAGTACACACAAACTGCAGACGTTTGCTTTAACAATTGTGTGGTACAACAGTAGTCGCAGTTTCTAATTGCTTTGGCAACTGTAATAAACTCGTACAATATGCAGTTAAAACTGAGGACTTTTTTTTTTCTCAGCAGTTTTTGATATGTAGTACTGGCAGAATGCGTTATGGTTGTGATGGTAGCTGGCCTGATTTTAGTATGGATCAAATACTCCATGAAGGATCTGGATGGAATGCATTTACTAAATATACAAATAATCCCAAAGTAGGAGAGGTGCAATAACTTCCAATGGGTAGCATTATTTCCTGAAGTTGTCTTTAAAATTAGAAAAAAGTCCTCTAATAAATAGAAAACAGGTGCAAAGTAGAGCATTTTGGTAGGAAAAACTTAAGTCCGCAACTTGGTAAAAGAAGGAACGGAGTGGGTGATGTGTGACAGTGCTTCAGCTCTCCTCAGCATTGATGAAACATACCATGTAATATTGTTTCAGGATTTGGGCATCACACATCTTGAACAAAGATTTGGACCAGATAAAGAACAAATAATTATAAAAACTTTGATCTCTGAGGGGCAGGGAGAGGAATGAGAAATGAGAAAAAAAAAAAGAGGGAAGCTAGGTTGGTCTGTTATAATGGTTTTTCTTCTACAGTGTGGGCCCCTGTCTTATCAGGAAACAGGAAAGAATCATTAAGTAAATAATTTTTTCAACTCTGTCGCTCTATTTGGGGTAAAAACAAATCGTAGAGATGGCAAAACTGGAATCAAACAGATCTTGAAATTAAATGTATTTTTACTTCTGCTGTCCCAGTGGAGAACTTCTTATGGTCTTCCCACAAGAAACCTATGGATTAGCTTGGAGGAGGACCTCTGTTGCAATAGTTATGGCCTGGATCAGCTGCCTGGGAGCTGTGGGGTCTCCAGCATTAAAGCAGTGTGATGTCAGCAATGGTCCATACCACTGACATCATGGTCTTTCTGGCCCTGGGCTACTTTGTCCTTGGCTTTTGTTGCAAGCTCAAATGCATTCTGACCTTTGTTGTTACCTGAAAAACTGTAAAAGTCTGGACCAGCTGCAACCTACCTGTGGTGGCTTGGTAGAGGATGCTGGCAAATTGATGATCTTTCTGTGGGGCAGGAGCACAGACAAGGAAATCTCTTGGGCTTTGTTTCCAGACTGATTTTTTTCTTTTTTTTTTTTTTTTTGAGGTTCTGTTTCTTCATAGGAGTTTTCCAAGACTTAGTGTCGAGACTTAGTGAATTGGTATTCCAAATCTGTTCTGTCTTTTTTCTATCTGAATTATTTAATGGTTTTACTCTGAGTTTGTATTGCTGCCATTATTAGAAGGGAGCAGCAATTCCTAAATTTCCTTATCTTTGTCAAGCAAAAAGACTGGGCAAAAGAATAAAAATTCTTCATTTCTTTTCTCACTGTACATCCTTTCCTTCAGTTAATTGCTCTTTGCCTCTGGGTTTTGTTTTACTTGTTATTATTTGAATTTGGTTGCTTATCCCTTCTGTCAGCCTAACAAGAACATGTGGCTTTCACATCACCTGTGAAATGATTGCAAAATGTTGAAATTGAACCTGTAATCTTGTAAAGTTTGAGATTTGCTTTGGTTTAAAAAGTTACTTCTAGAGGTATTCCAATACATCAGTCCCGAAAGGGAAGTGCCTTCAGGGATGTACCCATTCTTTATTAGCAGTGGGAGGCAGGATATACATTGGTACTTCGTTCTGTGGTCTACACTTGTCATTCTTTGCTATAACATTAGTGAGTCTTGGATATATTGTGGTGTGCTGAAGAAGCATTTGGATCCAAGTCTTTGTGTACGTACAAACCCGTTATCTCTTCAATTGCAGTGAGTGGGAAAATAGGGCTGATTAACTTCGCAACAATGTAGGGTCTAGCAATTGTTGAAACTAATTTTTACTTGGAAAGTAAGAAATATTTGAAAACAGACAGGCATGTATCACATTTTTTTATTTGCAACTGCATCATCTGTGAATTAAAGGTTGAAAACTTTGTAGAACCTCTTGGGGGAAGGAGCTCAAAAGTGCTGTTTTAAAGCATTAATGAAAGGGACAGGATTTGTTAACTTCAGAGCTTCACATTTAGCTACTCTAAAATGAAATAGCTAAATTTTCAGATCGATGGGTGAGTGGGAATAATTTTTTTAGTATCATTACTGATAAAGAATATTTTGAGTTAATGTATATAAGTGCTATAAACTGGTCAGGGGATAAAAGGAAATAAAACCTAGTCTTTTAAAATTGCCTTCATTTGGCTATAAATTTAATCCCTGCTGCATTTTTAAATCTGTTGGAAGCTCATTCAAGGGGGACTGTTCACGTGAATAAAACTGTACATCTGCTTTAAGTGTTCATACCAGTGGACCTACTATTATTTTCCATTTAAAAGAAAGCTATTGCATAACGTCATTGAAAAAATTACAAGGGGTAGAAATTAAGGCCTGTGTGGACACATATATTTATATTTAGTATTAATATGAAATATAATACACATTGTCTGTATTTTTATCATGTGAACTTTAAAATACAAACTAAATGGAGGAATTGATTTGTGGCAACAACTGTGTTTGTTCATGTACTGTCTGATTACAAAATAGTGTAATAGTTTTGTAAATCTCAACAGTTTTGGAGTTTTTTGCACTATAATACTGTCACGTAAAGGTGGCAGTGAGGCCCTGAGCTCTTACTGATTTCTGCATTTACAGTTTGAAATGTATTTTTAAAACTGCCCAAAAAATGAAATGGTTTCAATTGAGAAACCAAGATCCTTATTTATAAAATACTTGCTTTGTTGTTTTGACATTTTAAAATACAAAGAGTAATCAAACGTCTGTTTAAAGTAGATAGTATTTAACCGGTTGCCTTTTGCCATGAACGCCACTGAAATGTCACGCGGTACCAAGTGAGATGCCTTTACAGCAATAGATGGCACTACAGATACTTAGATCCTCCCCGATTATAAAAAGGGTCAGAGTAGTTACCTGTAGTAACTGGGACACTTTTGAAACTATACCTTTTTCTAGTTGCTTAAATATCTTTTTTTGGTTTTATTTTCCTACTTGTATAAACTGTGGTAGCTTTGTGGCCATAAACCTTAAAACACTGCATGCAGCCTTAAATACAGTCTATTTCAGTACTGCGTGAAGTTGTCAAGGTGCAGGAGAGCAAAGTGTTGCACTATTGGTAGTATTTCTATACAGTCTTGGTTCAATGCAATAGCAATAGAGTTGTGGAAGAAGGTGGTAAGGAACCTGTGCTGGCCACCTAATGTCGACTTCTGATGCCCACTGCCTTTGTACCTGCTTCAGCTGCTCTGGCAGCTGTCTTGTCTGCTTTGGTCTATAGATAGGACTGCTTTTTATTAATAACATTCTCTCTTGCCCCTCTTGATCATTCAAGATATGCTGTGATCGCTTTTGGATGTGCCAGCTGTCCCAAACTTACGTGTGGACGAGAAGGCTGTGGAACTGAGTTTTGCTACCACTGTAAGCAGATTTGGCATCCAAACCAGACCTGTGATGCTGCTCGCCAGGAGAGAGCTCAAAGTCTGCGCTTGAGAACAATTCGTTCCTCATCTATTAGTTACAGCCAGGAGTCTGGAGCAGCAGGTATTTATGGTTAGGATTCTGTGTCTGTAAGATATCTTTTTAGTACATTTGCACAGTTAACTCTAAAAAGGAAAGGACTGAATCGTAGCATGGTAGATACTAACTGCTTTGGTTTTCAGAAACATAAAATACACCATTTTAAGTTTTGAATACAAATTTTAACTATTATAAAATTTGAAGTACTCTGTGACCACAGCACCTGACATCAACCTTACAGGCTTGTCAGCATTTTAAATTCTTCCTTTGAAACTGAAAAACATGAAGTCAAATAAACTTGCTGCGAAGTGTTTTCTGTGTTTGGCAGGCTGACTCCATTAACTGTATCACTTACACACTAGGAACACTTATTTTCTCCACTGTAGGTGAATTTTAACAGGGATGCTGATAATAAAAGTTGTTAAAAATAACTCAAAACCACTGATTTTCTCCTTACAAGAGACTGATGCTGTTAGTATTAATTTGTGTTTTTCGACAGAATCCCCTTCTGTCTTGGCTGCCAGAAAGCAAACAATTTCATGTTCTTAAAATTGAACTTGTTTGTAACCCCCCCCAAAAGAAGATGAACTATTCAGAGCAGTATTTTGCAGAGCAAAAGTCCAGTTTGCTATTTATAGGAATGGGCTCAGAGTTTCACCAAACCAGTGTATTTGGCAGCTTTTGTGCCTGCCTGACCAAACAAGGTAGATGTCTGGGGGAAAGAGTCTCACTTGCATCTTGAATACAGTTAGAGCTGTCATTCTCCAATCCAGCCCTAGACTTGGCAGTCTTTAATTTGTTGTTTGTAATGGCTCATTTTAAGAAGGCACTCTGTCTTGTCTTAAAAATGGGCATCTTGCTCTAGTTCTTAAATTTTAAAAATAAACTTCAAATAAACTAGCAAGCCAGCTCCTTTCCTTGCCCCTTCAGTCACTGCCAGCAGGAATAGCAATAGCTCTACCATACCCATGCTGTAAGAACTTGCCCAGTTTAGTTTCTCCCCTGTAGGTTGTACATCTGTTCCGAACTGGGAACAGCTTGTGCATCCTTCCAGCTGCTCACTGTCCTTTTGCACTGGAGTTGGTAGAGGTACTGTTTCTGCTGGTTCTGCACCCCTTCGGATATTCTTTGTACCCAGTATAACCCCTTTTCCCTTTCCCTAACCTAGTAGCACAGAGGCAGTAGACTTGAACTTCTGCACTAGGAGATGCAAGGTAATTCTGCTGCTGTAAATAGCATGTCCCGAAGTGCAGATGCTAAGCAGTAAGGTGAAGGAAGGAAGGAATATCACAACTGTGATTGTGTCAGTAGACAAGTATTTCCCTGTTGCTCAATGACCCCTTGTTTGTTAGGGACAGAGCTAGGCACTTAACTGCGTTTTGCTGTATTTGACTTGGCAACAAGGAAAGTCTCCAGAATTTTCTTTTTGCTACAGTATTTTTTTTTTCTAGGGAGTGTTTAAGTGGGGCTGTGAAAAGGACTTGAGGATGTTGGTGAAACCAAAGAAATGCACTTAATGGACAGGGAGATGGATTTAAGATAATAAGAAGAAATAAGAGTGGAAGCTGAATATTCAAGTAAAAGGTTCATAACAGCATGAAATGTGAAAGAGGATTATATTTAAGGAGACCATGTTATGAGTCCTGTATTAACATACATATTTAATGTGCAATTAATATATATTGCATTAAGCTTAGGAAATCCTTGAACAGAGAGTATGCATTAACTATTCAGTTACTTGAAGTGATCTAATTTGCCTTGTTTTCATTAGTTTTACTTGGTCCAAGGTTTACAAATACAAATAGTTATCAAGTCATTGCCAAATAAAGATTTGTAAAGCAAACTTATAATAAACTTCTTCAATTTTTCAGGTAATGGTTCAATCAGTTTTCCCAAATGTACAGCTATATTTTGATTAAATCTTCTTGTCCAAAGAACTGATGTGATCTTAATATTCATTTTTGAACAGCTGATGACATAAAGCCATGCCCACGCTGTGCTGCTTATATAATAAAAATGAATGATGGAAGCTGCAATCATATGACTTGTGCTGTCTGTGGCTGTGAATTCTGTTGGCTATGTATGAAAGAGATCTCAGATTTACATTATCTAAGGTACATTTTAAGAAAAAATATCTGTGGTTGGTAATTTGTTTTCTAAAGTATATAGACGTAGATTCCTGGGCACTGTAAGTCTGGCTTTCTTCCAGTTGGAGTAGAGAATCACAGTTGAAGTATCCATATCAGAGAATGGCTAGTTTTCAATGCATGTGTTCGAATTGGGGCTTTGTTACTTAAAAAAATACTTTTTAAAGTTTCACTCATGCAATGAGTGCTTAGTACAACAAATGAAGTGTTTTATATTAACTTACCCACTGTTTTTACTGATCTCTTAATACTGCTTTGTCTTTGTAGTAAACAATACGAAAACTGTGTAAGTTACCTGTGCACCACAGATTGGCATGTGGTAATACGCAATATTACATACAAATCTTTACATTACAAAATGTGCTGTAGAGGCAAAAAAAATCTGAAGAAATGGTAACTATGATTTGGTATCTGTAACACCTGTAACTTGAACCTGAGAACAATAATTTTGTAACTAGAGAACAGTTCAGTACTGCATAGTTTTGTTGATTTATTTACAATGTCTTTACGGTTTCTTCTTTCTATTAGCCCATCAGGTTGCACATTTTGGGGAAAGAAACCATGGAGCCGTAAGAAGAAAATATTGTGGCAACTAGGGACACTTGTTGGAGCTCCTGTAGGAATTGCCTTAATAGCTGGCATTGCTATTCCTGCTATGATTATTGGAATTCCTGTGTATGTGGGACGTAAGGTAAAATGTGCTACAACTCCTAACGTGCTTCAGGCTTTACCTTCTCTGTTGTATGACTTGGGTAGTACTATGTTCAGTTGGCTATCTTCACCAGCCCTTAAAAAACAAACAAAAACCAAAACAACCCTCAAAAAAACCCAAACAAACCAAGCCCTGAATTGTTAAAGGATATTTGTTTCAATTGTACAGGAAGGAGAAGCAGTGTTTTTAAGAATGTACTACTTCTTAAAACAGGTAGGGCAAAACACCAAGTAATTTCCAATTTCTGCATCTTGCCATGGAAGTTTTCGCGTGCATTTTCAAAATTGCTCTGTTTTTAACATCTGGGTTTCCCTTGTGTCCCTTAGAATTAAACAATATTTAGAGGAGGAGGAAGGCAAAAAGAAAATCCCCCTTATTTTTCTTAAAAGCAGGTAGTTATCAATATTTTGGTATGAAATTCTACTAGTACAGGTTTGTGCGTGCATGCATTTGAACATTTATACTTAGCATCTTGTTAATTGCCTTGGGCCGGTTCAGTGTGGAGCAATGTTCAGTGCAGGTGGCTAGATAGCATCTAGCTTCATTTTACTGTTTGTGGAATTGGCTAGAAATGGCCATGTTAATTAGAAGGCAGTTGATGTATTTCCATTCAAAAATATAGCCAATAGCTTTTAGTATACAGTAAACGGCGAATTGCAAGGAAAGCAAAATATAATTACATCTTCTATTCATAATTCAGGGTAAAGTAGTAAGTTATCAAAATATTTTGGAAGTGGGCTTTTTGAAACGATGGCTTGGTTCATCGAGTGCTAAGTGTTCAGTTACCTGTTCTGGATGGGATAATCAGAAGATCTGTTTATTTCCGCTTTTATCTGCGTGGATTCTCACATAATTGTACATTTATCGCGGTGGGGTGTTTCTCTCTCACCTGAGCTGTTGTTGCTAGACAAAAAGTCCAGAGATGCAGCTTTCCCACGGTACCATTTTTTGTCTTTCAAGCAAGGACTCCTACTTTCTGCTACAGTTGTTTTTTGACCCTTCTGTTCTGTTTTGCCTTAGTCCCATACATTTGTTGGAACCTTATATATAAGAGGACGAAAGCAGCAGTTACCTGCATTAATATTGCAAGTTCTGCTTTCTTACTAGATTTTTGGGATAGGTCCTCATCACTGTGCACCTTTCACATATTAGTGGTAAGGTCTGTGAGGGCAATAATGAGAATTGGCATTGTACCCCATTGCTTAGTGGTCATTTTTCTGTAATTCCTGTCACATTTGCACTTTTCTTCAAAACATCTGATGAGATTCCACACGCTTTCCAAGCCTAATTTTCTTAGTAAACTTGATTTTTCTAACCTTAATGTAAATTCTCTTCCTACACTAAGTTCTTAGGGCTCTGTCTTCAGCTGACATAAACAATCCTTTTGCTTTGCAATATCCCATTACCTATTTCATGATTTTTAAGTCTACTTTCATTCTTATTTCTAAACATAACAGTTTCAGTTTTTCTTGACAAGCTGCATTTTTAGGCCTCTGATTCTCATCTTCTCTTCTGGTTTTCTTTCCAGTTGTTCATTCCACCTTTGTTTTTGTCCAGTTTGAATACAGCAGTGAAGCCGAAGCATTACTACTGCTGAGTTAAGTGAAAGGGTGATCCTGTGCATAAAACTGCCAGTTACCTTTTTCTCAACAGCGTGCTCTTTTCCTTGTGTATTCTAAAACACGTACACTTCCCCACCATACTGGTCTTTTAGGCACTTAGTCCCTTCCTAAGGGAAGTCTTGAACTCATTACCATTGTGCTACATCAGTCATTTCAGGCCATTTTTTTTCAACTTCTCAAGACTAGTGTGAGTTCTGGCATTCTTGCTGCCTTGCCAGTTTGTATTGACCTGAAATTCAGCACACACATTCTTCTCCTTCCATCTTCCATGTTAATGAAAATGTTGAATACCCTTGAATCCAGGGCATATGTCTTGGAAAAGTATAGAATGAAGAGTTTTAATTTGGAGAGTAAAATAAATAACCTGTTGTCAACTTGGACGTTTTCTATCAGTTTTACATGAAGCTAATAGTAGTTTTCTGTAGTCCATTTTCCAGTTTGGACCATTACAATCTGTTTGAGTGTCATACAAGAAAACATCAAAACTTTTTTCAAGTCAGTGCCTAACATCTGCTTCTCCCTGTTCTCAAGGCAAGTTATCTTGTCACAGAAGAAATTTGAATTTATGTGATTTCTACGTGAAAAAAAAAAATCACTGTGGCCTTTTTCCTGCATTTGCTTTGGTGTCTACAAGTTCCCAGTTTTCAGGAAATTACAGTTCAGTTCATTGGTCTTTAATTCCCCAGTTTCTTAGTTCACACCTTTATGCGTTGCAAGATTATCACAGCAGTTTGACTTTTACCAGTTTTCCTGATTTAATTTTTTAGACAACTTCTGTGAATAATAATTTTCAAAAATTGTTATTAGTGTCTTTGAAATTTGGCCTGCTGAGATTTTTCAGATCAGCTCACGTGCGTATGCTTTAACCTGCTGTTTTCCTATAGATCTTACTCCTTTGTCACCAGTCACCTGGCTCACAGTTGATCTTTAGTGACAACTAAAGAGAAAAAAAATTGAACAGGCCTCCAGTTTCATCCGCTGGCTGTTTCCTGTTTTAAAAATAGCAAGCTGGTCCTTTTTGGTCTTCCTCATACTAGCAGTGTACTGGTAGGAATAATTTCTCGTTGACTTTGATGTCTCTTGCTTTTTGTCTCTTTTATTTTAACCTTTCTGATTTTTGTCCTGTCACCCTCATGCTGTTCCTTTATACCCATTCATAGTAATCTGACCTACTTTCTATTTTCTTAATAATGCTGCTGCTTCACCAAAAGAAGCTTCGTTGTTCTTTTACAATATCCTGTCAGTCTTTTGCGTTGGAAGAGTTTGTGCTTCTGCTTAAGGAATTGCTGGTCCCCTGTTTTTATAGATACGAGTCTTGTAACCAACCAGTTTTCTGCAGTTTTCAAAATCGCTCCTCTTCTGGCCCGGTATTTTTGCTTGGATATTCTTTATTCATTACTCAATATTCTGGAGTCTTTTTATTTCATAGTAATTCCTACCAATGTAACCTTCTATCTTGATGTTTTCAATCAGTTTCTTGTTTGTAACCACTCTCTTCCATTCTTTTTTGTTGCTTTGTTTAAGGAATCCAGTAGCCTTTATACATACCTTTGTTGGTTGCGTGCCTTTTGTTTCGGTACTTAATTGCCCACAATAGTAAAATTCACTGCCTGAGATGATCCTGCTTATTGCATAGAGCCCCATGAAACCTGATCTTCCTGAGACTGTTATTCTCACACATTAGAGTGTTCACTTTCTATTTTTCCTTTGTAATCCATAGGTATGTTCCACATGCAGGTTCTCCCTCACTCCATGTTGCTCTTCCCTCAGAGCAAGTAAATGCATCCTCATTATACAGAGTACAGTGTCTTCTCTGCCCTTTCCTTGTCTGTTGTGCCTGAACAAATGCAAATACTTAGTTTATTCCAAAATAAGAACTACCCTATCAAAT
The DNA here is from genome assembly GCA_013400335.1 of Eurystomus gularis. Classification (NCBI taxonomy): domain Eukaryota; kingdom Metazoa; phylum Chordata; class Aves; order Coraciiformes; family Coraciidae; genus Eurystomus; species Eurystomus gularis. Next base: position 160,909 of record VZZY01005963.1, read on the forward strand.
CTCTAATTGAGATAATTCAGAAAGCATGACACTTAATAAAACTTGCAGCTCATTTTTTTAATCATTCTTTTTTTTTCGGTAGCATGTTGATAGAAAAATATTGTGATTATCATCTCAGTACTCTTTTGTGTTCCTCCTTAGATGTAGTGAGGATTAACTTAGCCTTATGATAACCATTAAGGCAGCAACCTCTTGTTCCTTTGTAATTATGTCTTAACCAAGAATGATGACATATGAAGTGCATATCCCTGAAAAGCCATATTCCCAGAGAGAGCAAATGAAACAGAAAAAGTAGGGAACGCTGTAAAACAGTGATCTCTGGAGCCTTTCATGTTCAGTTAGGATTTGCAGCAGATAAGTTTGAGGTAGTCACATTTTAGAGTTATTGCAGACTTGAAGCATCAGTAAGGGTTTGGGTTAGCAGATTCCTTGGTAGGTAGAGGCACAGCTAAGACCCAGGTTTGCTAAAATACTTCCTGTCTCAACAGCTAGCGATGAGAGGGCGTCAGAGCAATGGAGTTGTTGCTCACCCATCCTCTGAGGCTGTTTGGTGGAGGCTGCTTTACTTTCATGGCTTTATGTCAACCTTTGTTTCCACAGATGTAATTATCTGTGAAAGCTTCATTCTGTATTGTTCAGGCTGGGAGTAAGAAGTATCAATTTGATCAGATGTAGTAATTCTTTGATCCTGAAAATTGTCTACTCTTCCCAACCATGTAAGCTAGTCTAATGATTAAACAAAAAAGCTGTTAGTTATTTAGCTCTTCTAACCTGAGGCTAAGTAAAGGCTTCGTTGCTGGGTAGGAAGACTTCTGACTTTTAAGATGTTGCCTAAAAGTAACAAATGTGTAAGTTTTCTTTGAGATAAGGAATAAATTTTGACCTAGACTATAGTCTCTCTGGAAGAGAGCAGGGTACAGATTCCAAATTGCTACAAGGATGGAAGAACTGACTTACAATGTATTACTGATGACAATAATAGTCTAAAGACACTTTCTTCTTTTCTTCTCTCAAGATTCACAATCGATATGAAGGCAAAGACATTTCAAAGCACAAGCGGAACTTGGCTATCGCAGGTGGTGTAACCTTATCTGTGATTGTTTCTCCAGTTGTAGCTGCAGTAACTGTAGGTAAGCAAATACTACTATTTTGTGTATTGCTAGCACCTTGCAACCAGGACTCTTTAAGCACTCGTGAAAAAAACAGCTGAGAAGTCCCGTAGCTGCCTTTCTTAGGTGAGGGAACTGAGACAGTGAGGAGTCCGAGGTTATACATTTATTGGGACAGAATGGGGAATACAGTACTTCAGGAAATGCTGCATTAAAATGAAAAATTGCAATTTTTATCTTGCACATTGAAGTTCCCATATTGTCATATCTGGTTTTTAAAACTGAATTATTTAAAGCTTTTTTAAATGACTGACCAAGAAAAAACTGTCAGCACAGAGTCTTTTCATATTTGAATAATTTTTCTCAACACAGAAGAAAAATACAGTCTTTTACATTTAACATGACAGTAGTTGACAAACTATTTGTTATGCTCTGGGAGTTTGAATTCTATCACATTCTTTCTCAGGGATTGTTGAGGATTGCGCTTGTGGAAAAGCTGGCTGTACATTACAAAATACTTGTCCCCTCTTACCATGTAATTTCAAGATCACTGCAAACAAGCCCTGATTTTTTGGAAGGAGTGCCCAGCGTTGCCTTATTTCTCCTTTGTTGCAGCACAGGCGTCTTTACAGTTGCAACAGTAAGCTGCCGTGGATAACTGATTCACGTTAAGACCCACCCTTTCATTTTAAGCTGGATCAGTCCCCTGATCCAATTCGTCATGCAGTTGTGTATGTGGAGTTCCCCCTTGTGCCAGAAGTGGTGCTCAGGGAGGAGTGGGTGGCCTCATGAAGACAGGGCCACTTTTTAGCAAGTGGTGATTTAAATTGGCCATGAAGCTGTGGCTTTAAACTGCTTGTCAGCAGTGGTGGACCACTGTGCAAATGCAGATATGCTGGTCCTCATACTGTGTGAGGTGTCTGTCTGTCTGCACTGCATTGCTCTCATGCAGCTGTGGTGTCAGATCCCTGCTAAACCGGTAGTAGAATACAGAGTCTCTTCTGTAGGTCTGCTTTACTTCAGTCTTTGGAGCTGTTTCTTATTCGTGACCAGACACAAAGCTTGTTGTTTTAGGGAAAACAGTTGAGTTTTATTTAGTGGATTTTTTTGCTATTACCCCACTGCCATTAGCACATGGCCTCCAGTCTGAGGGCACTATGTGACTTACAAAGTAATGACTTGAGAATATGGATGTCATAGAATCATGGAATGTGTTGGGTTGGAAGGGACCTCTAAAGGCCATCTAGTCCAACCCCCCTACAATAAGCAGGGACATCCCTAACTAGGTCAGGTTGCTCAGAGCTCTATCAAGCCTGACCTTGAATGTCTCCAGGGAGGGGGCCTCCACCACCTCTGGGCAACCTGTTCCAGTGATCAACCTCCTTGAATGCTGGGGAATTTCTAGTGAAAGAGACTTCCTATAACTGGAACTTTTGGTTTTTTTACACTAGACTGAGGAGCCTTTGCATTGGGTCTGCCTCTGTCCTGGCTTTTTCAGAATGTGCCAGCTTGTCATTTTTCAGTCTGCTGATTTTCTGTATCCTCTGTGTAGTTCAGTCAGCAAAGCCATAACAGTTTCATTCACGTACCAACAGAGTAACTTTTACAGTCCACCAGAAGTGTTGGGATGGATGTGTGTGCATATCTGCATATGCTTTAGCCCACAGTTCTTTTCACTGATTGCCCTTAGCTCCTGCCACCCAGAATTGTTTACTTCTAAGGAAAACTTGTATAATTAAAATTTTAAAATTGAATCAGTGTGATCCAATAAGTATGAAAGGTCCCATAGTAATAATAATGTTAAGTTTATTAAATTGATAGCAAAGTCCTGTCTCCCTGTAGGGAGGTTGTAAAATCAACTTCCCTATTAAATAATTAGAGGTATTAACATTTTTAGTGGAGTAACATTTGAAATAAATCCCTGCTATTTCTGCTCTTCAGGTGGAACATTATTACCATCCCCAGTGGAGCTTACACGAAGCTTGAAAGTAGTTTTGTCTTGTTTGTAAAAGACGTTATGGGCATATTGGAAGTATTAATTCATTGAGCATTAAGCCCTTCTGCCTACCAGTGCTGATAGAGGACATTCTACCTGCTGAAAATACTTTCTTGTCATTTCACCTCGGTGATTTACCAATATTTCTTGATTTTGCTCCTTCCTGGTTTCTTTCAAGTATGAAATATTAAGTAATCACGGAAAATGAAATCACTTTTGTGAAAGGCTCTACAATATAAGTCACATTTAATGAAAGACTTACTTTCCTCTGTAGGTATTGGTGTTCCTATTATGCTGGCGTATGTATATGGAGTTGTTCCAATTTCCCTGTGCCGAAGTGGAGGCTGTGGTGTGTCCGCAGGCAACGGGAAAGGCGTCAGAATAGAATTTGATGATGAAAATGATATAAATGTTGGTGGGACAAATGCAGCTGTAGGTAAGAAAATACTGTTTCATTTTCTACAAATATGGACTTTGTGATTTTTATTTGATGGCCTTAGATACTAGAGTACGTATTTTCAGTTAGGACTACTTCTGCTTGTTGCTGAAAGACCACCTCTCAGATGAGGGTAGCTTCTCTGTGTTCATTTTGTGCTGTGCTGTAATAGCATTGAAAGCATTAAAGCTTTTCTTGGCCATGTTGATCAAAGCCAGACTCAAGTCTTTTCCATAGGTTAAAGTTTTTAGATAAAATTAATTTTATCTATAATAGGTGGAACTAAATGCTGATCTGATGCTTTATTTTTTTATTACATGGCAATATCCCTTGTGATATGGTCTCTTGCATTCCTTCACTCCATGTTAACTGTCTTGTCTGTGGTTAACTCTTTGGTATCTTAAGTGTGTAATGTGAGGCATAACCTAATAGTAGCAACTCCAAGAAAGGTCTCTTTCCTTTTTGACAAAGTTAGCCTTTTGTGACAGTATGTTTTATAAATCCTTTTTCTCAGTATAATTTCAGGAATGGTTTCCATGGTCACATTCTAGAAAGTACAAAGTTCTACTTCCATAACTGACAAACCCTTTTTATTTCTGTTTAGATACCACTTCAGTAGCAGAGGCACGTCATAACCCTAGTATAGGTGAAGGAAGCGTTGGAGGACTGACTGGCAGCTTGAGTGCAAGTGGTAGCCACATGGATAGAATAGGAGCCATTCGAGACAACCTCAGTGAAACCGCTAGTACCATGGCCCTGGCTGGGGCTAGTATCACAGGGAGCCTCTCAGGAAGTGCAATGGTTAACTGCTTTAACAGGTAAGCGACACGCTTTCTACTGTACAGTGTCCTGCTCTACATGTGAGCAGAAGTGGGTATTACTAGGTTCTTTGCTTTTTATTTTTTAAAATTGGTTCCTATTAAAATGAACTGTCTCTGGGAGACGGAGACAGGTCAGCTCTGACAAACCTGTTGATTTCCGAGATATCCTGCCGTGCCGCAGTCCTCAAAGAAGAGTGAATTTTTTTCAGGGTGAGTGGGGCCTGAAATCTTGTTCTCCTGCTTCCCAGGAGTGCAGCCTCTAAACAGGAGTCAGAGGAAGGCACCTCATGTCTCGATCAGTTGTGTTCCCTGGTGCATCTTACCTCAAAGTCAGGACTGCTGACTTGTCCAGTAGTTTACAAGTACCAGGCTGTGCTTTCCAAACACCTGGGTGGAGAGTGGATTCAAAATGGACTTAGGCAGGAGGGAAGGCAGCTGGGCACTTGGCTTTGCCAAGCCAGCAGCTTCTTGTCTGTTACTTGCTTATTGCCTGCTGTGGACTGGGGCCTTACTGTTGGCTGGCTGTCCTGCACCCTGAAGAGAAAGAGTGTCTGGAAAGGATTGTTAACATCTAGGGTTCAGGATGGAATTTCTCCTTAAAACAGGTGCTAACACTGCTCATTTTCTTGAGTAATTTGGAAGTCCAGGCTATATAGAGTGAGTGCAGAATAGCATCAAGCGCTCCCTTATGCTGGGACAGGTAGGTGTTTCAAGCTGTGACTGCTGACAGAGGTGTATCTGTCCTCTTTAAAGAGCTGAGAGTGGAAAACAAAACAAAAAACACATTCCCGTTCGTTATCAGAACGTAGATAAACAAGGTATTTGGAAAAAAAGCTTTTTAATAATTTGATTTCTGGCTTATCTGCTCAGCACAGCTGAAGATTGCTTGGGTTTCTATTATTCCTGTTGCAGCTGATAACAAGGCAGTGTAAAGCAGAGTACAGAACACAGCTCTCTGCCTGGTACTTGATTAGTAATAATTTTGCAGCTGAAGAAACATTGAACTATCAGGTCTTGAACTTATGTCCCCTTCTGATTTTGTTTTTTCCTTTTTTGGAGTACAATACGATAACTGCAAAAGAATTGTAGATCAGCCTGGAAGTTGTCCTTGTAAGTCTCCGGGAGGAAAGAATCCTCTGGTTAACACCCAACACTTTGCTTTGTTGGGAAACTAGTCTGGTTTTGCTTTGGAGTGTTTTTGTTTGGGTTTCTTAATAAATAAATAGTCATTTTTGACATGGGAAGAGAGAATCTGTTTCAGGAGGGTAAATATGCTCATCTGTACTGGAGTAACTAATAACTAATGCAAGGTTACACATTTTCAACTAGTGTGCTTTAACTGTAGTAGCTGTAGATTCAGATCTTCTTTCTTTCTTTCCAAGACTGGAAGTACAAGCAGATGTGCAGAAGGAACGATACAGTCTGAGTGGAGAATCTGGCACAGTTAGCTTGGGAACGGTTAGTGACAATGCCAGTACCAAAGCGATGGCAGGATCCATTCTGAACTCCTACATCCCTTTGGACAGGTAAGAGAAATGTGGTGAAAAGAGAAGATTACGAAGCCTTGCTTTTTAAAGGGTATTCGGAGCATGCCTCAGCTGTTCTGCCTGAAGGATTATGCTTTGAAACTGCAAATTTTGTTACATTGTGATTGAACGACATGTGACTGCTTACTTTTGCCAAGTTTGTTACCAAAGAGGAACACCATGACTGTAGCTCAAAGTGTTTTGTCTTTCAGACTGTTTTTCTTTGGCCTGTTTATTTGGTTAAACATTTAACTTCTGTAAAACAAGTTAAGATTCTTGTGCTGTGTATCTTAGAAAGCAGCAGGAGTTTGTTTTGCTCTGTTAGCTGGCTTGTCTGGTGTGACCACTTAAACTCAGGGATTCCTTCTTGTTCTAGGGAAGGCAACAGTATGGAAGTACAAGTGGATATTGAATCAAAGCCAGCCAAATTCAGACACAACAGCGGAAGCAGTAGCGTTGATGATGGCAGTGCTGCGGGCCGCGGTAATGCCGGTTGTTCATCTGCCTGCTTACCAGAAAGTAAATCTAGTGCCACCAAGTGGTCCAAAGAAACAACAGCAGGAAAAAAATGTAAAGGTAAACTGAGAAAGAAGAGTAGCATGAAGATAAACGAGACGAGAGAGGACATGGATGCTCAGCTGCTGGAACAACAAAGCACAAACTCCAGTGAATTTGACTCTCCCTCTCTTAGTGATAGTATTCCATCCGTAGCAGATTCTCACTCAAGTCATTTTTCTGAGTTTAGTTGCTCAGATATGGAAAGTATGAAAACTTCCTGTAGCCATGGTTCCAGCGACTATCATACTCGCTTTGCCGCAGTCAGTGTTCTCCCAGAGGTGGAAAATGATCGCTTGGAAAACTCTCCACAGCCAAGTGGAATCCCTGTGCCTGTTCCCACAGCCCCAAGCACTGACGTCCCACAGCTGAGTTACATTGCTGAGGAAAGCATTAATAATGGATCTTCAACAGATGTAGATTTAGGTGTTGGGGAAACACTGAAAGAAACAAACAACAACCATTCACAACATGCTGTGGAATTAAGCACTGCTATTCAGACTGAAATCTAAGCCTATAAGTGCTGCAAAAATAAATTTACCACTAAAGAACCCTGTCTGAAAGCTGTTTGAATTATATGCGACTTCAGTAAGTTTCAGGTGACCAGCAGAAGCAAGGTTTTGATACAACTGCATTTTATATATACTTGTCCGATAAGGCAAAATACTTCATAGGTATCTTGGACCCGTGTGAAGAGACATGAAGGCTTTAACCGAGTGCATTACAGCAGTAAAAATACGTCCATGTTTTGTATTTTTGCCACAACTTTGCTTGAAAGCATATACTTGGTGTATTTAGATAAAAATTGGTCAATTCTTAGTATGTTAAATGCTGAAATGAATAATATGTCCTGCACTGTTCACTTGGAAAATATGGGGTTTGGGATAAATGGGTGTTAGCTGAGCATTAGTGACTTAAAACTATTCTTGTGTGAACTCTATTTAAGGGAAGCAAGAGTTTTTGCAGAGACCCATACAAACATCTTTCAACAGTGAATATTTGTAATGATAATTTTGTTTCATAACTGGACACACTGTATTTAGAGTGCATGTAGAATGAACCGCATATCTTCAGATGGATGTAGCCTGTGTCAGAAGTGTTTGTACGTGTGTACACCTTGAGCAAGGTTATGGCATTTTACGTAATTTTGAAGTGGAAGAAAGTGGTACTTAATATATGGTGGAATGGAGGCGTCACCTGTGAAGAGCAGTGGGGTTACTTATTTATTCATGCAACCAACCATGCAGCAGATACAGCTACTCTATAGTGTATAAAAACTGTAAAATAACAATCCAGTGATTTATAAGCATTGTAGAAAAGCAGATGCAGTCACCTTTCATTAGGGGGAAAATGGTGCCCCGTCAATTCTTGGTGCCTTTTGGAAAGACTGGGTTTGAAGTGCCTGGTCGTTTGAGGATTTTACTGTAATGTTTTCCAGAATGTCCTCTCTGGCCACCTTGGATCACAGAAGAAAATTCTAGGGAGTAAAATGACTGTGGTAGATAAATGTATAATAATAATGAAGTATTAGCCTACCAAAGACTCACTCAGGCTTTAGTGGACATGACATCTCTTTGCCAGACGTGCATATCTTCAGTCCCAGAATCAAAGCGCAGTGCAGTGACTGCCCGAGTGCAAAGATGGGTTCCAAATATGCTGGCTTTTTTCTTTTTCTTTTGCATAGAGAAGATGTACAGCTGGGCACAGGCTGAAGTTGGCCAAAGCGCCTGCACTGTTAACATTTTTTTGCTATGTCATTCACTAAAATGAAAAAAAAAACAAAACTTGTGAATATAAGAATAACGGTTAACGATGTTCCGTCTTGTGTTTCATGTATTGCCTTTATGGTGCTACTGGAAGTTTGGTTGGATAAAAAGAAAACGCCATGAGCTGCAGTCCTCTTCCATGACTTATCCTCACCAGTTTCAGTAATACGCTTATAACACTAGTGCCAGTTAGGTTATTTGGTAATGCTTGTTACAGTATTTGTATATTTGCAGTTCCGTTTCGCTCAATAATATGCGTGTAAACTGCATATCTGAAATAAATGTCTAAATACTGACTTCTAGTGGTCCGTTGTTTAGCATGCTGATATTAGCCGTATAAAAACGTCTGTGTTCCCAGAAGGAGCATTTTCTCCCTGGTAAGGTGCTGACTGCGGTCGTCTCCCCTTGCCTTTAAACATCTTTATTTTTTAGGTGTGCTTTGGAAGTTGAGTGCTCTGATACTTTGAAATACAAGATCTAAAGTTAGTTGCATTTTGTACAAGACTTCGACCAGATTGCTGTTCTGTGAAGATGAAATCTGAGGTGCCTGGGTGGCAGGCGGGACAGGACGTGGTTTTCTGAGAGGCGGCGGCTCTGTCGTGGGCACGTTACTCTTTAAAGAACATGGCAGGGTCTTGGCACAAGCGGACAGGCTACAGTCCGATTGCAGAGCTACACTCAAACTCTTTCTCCATCTAAAGGGATGTTCTTCTCAATTGACAGAGCCTCTACGAAGCTCCTTCTGAAACACTGCACACTGGTAGAGTTTCTAGGTAACAACGGGTATTTTTTGCTCGGCTGAACTGCCTGCTCATTCCGCTCATTTTCTCACCCGCATCACGACAGGCTCGGGAAGTGAACGAAAACTGACTGGGGTGCATGACAGAAGGCACGGCTGGATCTGCCTCACCCCAAACCCGTACGTAAGCTGTATTTATAGCGGAGTGAATAACGAGAGGATAACAGTTATGCCGGGTCGGCTCTGAAGCTACAATTAGAGCATTATTTATCCTGTTACTGATGGCAGATGCTCAGGGAGAATAAGAAATGGGACAATTGAAATGGTGTACCCTAGAAGCAGCAGCAGGGCATACGGGCAATTTTTGCCATGTCATCAGGCACTCTGAAGTGGAAGCGAATGCAAATTCTATATTTGGTAGGGAGGTCGGTGGTAGCAGGTCCTTTCTGTGCTCTGTTCCTGGTTGGGGTGGGTTTTTTTCCTCCAGTCTGAACACTTTCAAACATACATCGTTACTGAAGAGTAAATGTATTGAATTAAGATCAGCATTAACTGAGGGAAGCAGTTGGGGATTGGTCTGTTCAACCAAGTGACAAGTGATAGGGCACGTTGTCCACCAGTTATGCCAAGGGAAGCTTAGATTGGGGATTAGGAAGAATTTCTTTACTGAAAGGGTTATCGGGCATTGGAATGGGTTGCTCAGGGCAGTGGTGGAGACCCCATCCCTGGAGATATTTAAAAGACCCATAGGTGTAGTGCTTAGGGATACGGTTTAGTCAAGGACTCATCAGAGTGAGGTTCATGATTGGACTCGATGATCTTGAAGGTCTTTTCCAATCTAGGCAATTCTGTGATTTGCCGTTCGTTGTCTTACAATGCTGATTTGTGAACTCTGATGTGATTTTTCAGGCCTGTATCGAAATGTCTGTTTCCTGAAGTCATGACCTGAAGTGGTTAACTGATTCTGTCGGCAGGGGCTGGAGAATGGAGTAAACTCGGTGGGCCAGCCAGTCACGCTTCTGTCACTGCACGCAGCCCAACTGGTGAATGTCTTTCAAGGCCTCCTATTTCTAAATCTCATCTTCACAACCGTGAGTTTGCTTCCAGCTGCTGTAGCGCTCAACTCTCATGCTAAGCCTTACAGATTTAATTAGCCGCAGTATTGCTCCAAAAGTTCCCATTACCAGCTTCCCTGAGGAGACCTCTGCCAGTCAGCTGTGTGGGCAGAGCACAATGCCACCAGCTCTCCTGGTGATGAGCACAGCTGCCACTTGTACAATGGGCTGAGCCCTGAATGTGCAAGGTTGAAGTGCCATGAGTCCTGCTTGAGTTGGCTTCCTCTGCTGCTAGTGACACCTTCTCGTCATCATGCAGAGGTGTGCAGAGCCTGATAGTGCTATTGTAAATGCTCGTCTTGAATTTGCAGTGTATGTTGTTCATGATGTGTTGCCGTCTTTCCTTCTTTAGTTCTAGAAAGTAACAGCTGGAAAATACTTGCCTTAGAGAGGAGGGAAAGAAGCCCTGCTTCCAGGTGTAGTTTATTGCCAGCGTTACAGATCCTTCATAGTATAACTTGTGGCAGTCCCTTGGACTCCCAAGAGAACTTGGTTAAGCATCTACCAGATCATGCATAAGGTTTTGTAACTTCTTTCTAAGTAGATGCAAAGTTTTCTTACAAGACTTTTAATGCTGCCATAAATAAACTTTTTGAGAAGGTGGAATAGCCTCTGTGAGGGCATAAAACCCTCTTGTGAAAATGTAATTGGAAAAGGCGCTGAGATGAGTCTCAGCCAGGACATGTTGGTCCCTTTTTCACATGAACTGGACTTCAGAGCACTTCAGAAGCATTCCCCCTTTAGGCTGTACTTCTATAAAGGGTCCTCTGCTAGAGGAACTAGAGTGTGTGGTACCTCTGACCCTCCTTGAAGGGTTGTGAAGGGAACCCTTGAGCTGTGCTAGAGGAGTCTCTTTATGGAGCTGCCTCTAGACCTCCTCCTTGTCTCTCTCTAGTGTTGCTTGAATTCAGATGATAATTATTGCTAAAATGGAATAACAGAGCAATCAATCTCATATATGGAATTAGATGGAAACACGGATATTTTGAAGTACCCTTGAGCAGCAACAGAGTTGTCTGAGGTTGTTGAAAATTTTGTAGAGTCAAACCCCAAACTGCTGAGTTGGCAGGGAATTCATAGTAAAAAGCGATTTCTTTTTTTCTTCCTGAGGAGACAACTTAAGTATGTGCTATATATATATATGTATTTTTAAATTAATTACAAGTTTCTCTCCTTTCTCATCATTTGCTTTTTTATAGAAAACAGGTTGCAACAGCTTTTCAGAAGGGGTTTGTGATTTTTACAGTAGCTTCTGTGGCCTTGGTGAAGGGCTGCTGCCTGGGCACGCTGGGCTGCAGCAACCCTCCCACGTGAGGGATGTGCTGCAGTCGCTGCAGCTGCAAGCACAGAGACAGGTGCTATTGGTGAGTGTGTCCAGCTGTGGGCTTCCCGCTCCCTGCCACCTGCTTCCAGAGCTGCTGGCCTTGCCCGATGCAGGCTCCTCTTCCTATGCAAAGGCTGACTTGTTTTCCCTTTGTGTTACTTCTGGATTCCCTGCGGTTTTCTTCTGGTCCTTCTGGGTGGTGAAGCCCCCAGCATGGGGCTGGTTGGCTTTTTGCCGCTGTAGGACCACACGTGCCTCTTCCCATCACCGAAGTAATCAATGTGCTCCTCCTGAAGCACGTGTTTGTATCACTGGTGGGTTTGGTGCATTGGGATTTTTTTTTTTCTATTTTTTTCAGAAAAGGTGCATGTTAATGCTGAGGAGGCAAGTGACAAGCCTGAGAGAGAACCACTATGCTGCAGGTTGGGTCTCCCCACCACAAAACCCAGGTATACCAGCTGAGAATCTTGCTGCCTTCTAAAGAGAAAATGCTTTTTTTTTGAAGTATGTAAAACTAATACCAGTAAAACAAAACGGGTGTGTCCCCCCTTTTTTGTCTGCTCTGTTGTTTCTGGGCTCGTGTTTGCTCTGCAGCCACGCAGAAAGCCACCTGCTGCAGTGCTGAGGAGGACAGCCATAGTCTGTCTTTTCACTGGCACTGCAGCTCAACCTGGCAACCAAGCAGATGAGATGATGCTTACGGAGGGCAGAGGGAGGCAAAAGAGCGTGACAAATAAATGGCAATGGCAGCACCAAGACAACCAGATTTAAAAGACAGGAGTGTTTCGAAAGGGGGGAAAAAAGAGACCATGAACAGCAGGGACAAGGACTGCCCTGGGAGGGTGAGCTCCTGACCCAGCAACGGGGAAATGTGCAGACCAACTACTCAGTGGCTTCTCCCGCTGTCAGTGTGAGGTGTACGCACAGCAGGGTCAGGAGAAGCAGAACTGATTTCAGCGCGAATGAGGAGATGCTTTTCGTCAGTGGCTGCTCCACAAGTGCAACACTTGAAGGACGGCGGGATGCTGCTCTGGCCTCCTCTGTGCTCAGGCCAGTCCACGTGGCCTGGCCAGGGACATGATCTTTGACAGGTGATCCGGCATTTGCTGTTACACCACAACTATTTACAGCTGCAGATTTCTTCCTCTGGTCCTGAGGAGATTCCCCAGATTAAGCCAGGAGAGACATGTGCAGGCAACCCCTACCTGCCACGTGAGGAGCTTTAGGAACTCAGCACCTGAAGGTATTCCCTCCCACCCCAAAATGCCTTTCAGTGGTCCAGTGCTGCCCCACAAAAGGGGCAGGTTTTGAAGTCTGGTGGCCTTGGCTTTGAAGCCTTTTGACATTGGCTTTTGCTCAACTACAGTTTTCAAGCAAGACTATTTTAAAATTACATAAATGGTTTTTAAGCTTTCTTTTAGCAAAAGAACTTTTTCCTAATCCATGTATTAATACAGTCCTCCAACTTCTTGTTATTAAAAACACTCTGAACTCTATCAAACAAAAATCAATCAAGTTTTCTAAGCCCTGTCAGTAAGCTGCACTTACACAATGAATCTTCCCTGAACATACTAAACTAAAATAAAAAGATTGACACCAGCAACACAGAAATTACTGAAGGTGAATACCTTGCTCCCGTGGCGGAAGAATGGAGTTGGCCCTCTGCTGGTTAGATACGATTGGCTACTATAGATGAGATGAGCGACAGATCTCTCTCGAACACGCGACAACCTCACAGAAAGAGGACATTTAAAAAGAAAATCCCCACTGGCTGTCCTGACAGTGCTGTAGCAATTCAGAGCCTCGCTCTTGGCACTCCAAGACAAAATTCATAATCCCCATGTTAGAATTATAAGCCCACAGAGTGTAGAACCAGAAAAGAGAATCCATAATTGTACTTTTCAAGAAAAACAACGTTATTTTAATTAGTGCACACCTGAGAAAAATTTTCATTAGAACAACATTTTAAATTATATTTCTGCAGTGCTAGTGAGTTTATAATATATATATTGATATATCACATGTGCAAAGAAGGCATTGGGGTATTTGAGAAATTTTAAAGCTTCACCTTGAAAAAAGGAGCTTTGTCAGAATCCAATGTAAAACATAAGTACTGCCTGAAAAAAAAAAGAAACAATCATACTGGTCCACAAAATGGTTTTACTTTTAGCTTTATAAATAAGTCTGAAAAAAGAAATTAGCCTCATGTTTTAACTGATCTGATCACAAAACTCAGAGTTAAATATTTTTATTGCAAAGTGCAGCCACTTGTTCTCCTGTTTACCAGTGTCACGTCAAAAGCCATGCCAACCAGCAGCCCTTCCACACACAGAGAAAAAAATCCTCTGTGCATTAAAAATTACTCATTTGTTAATAATTTTAAAAATATACCCATTTATTTAAGAATTATTTTGATTCAAAGTGTTCCATGACAAGCTAATATATAATTCATTCATCTTTGCTGCTAAGCTGTACTGCACCAAAAATATTTAAATCTGTTTTGTATAGACCAGCATAGTGAAGAAAGAGATGGCCTATCGTAGTTTATCTGAAAAATGTTAATACTTCTTGTAAACTCATTTTAGCAAAGCTACTGCCAACTGACCCCTTCATCCTGAAGACAGTTCTTTCTCACAAGAACATGCAGCTCACAAAACAACAGGTGACTAAAAGTATATTATCTACTGTACCATCAACATATTTCACATTATAATGTAAAATATATTTTATATAATGAACACAGTGTAAATAAAATCAGTATGCCAAATAAACTCAATACTGAACACAAAGACATGCATTAAATCCTAGAGATTAAAAATGTATACAACAACAAGAACAATAAAAGGAACAGCAAGTTTTAAATGTGCATATGCTGTCAAAACAAAACAGAATTCAAACAGTCCAGGTGAAGACCCACTTCAACTCATGCAAGTCTGAGGACTTCATAGATCCATCTTACATGCGTGCAACCAACAAATTTTAACTTCTTACAGTTCATAAACCTTTTTAAGGCTCTCAAGATCTTCCAAAGAGTAGTGACTATTCTGGTTTTCTGAAAGTAAGTTAAACAGTTGCTGAACTTGTTCTTTTTCATTTTTGCTAAGAAGGGCCAGCACCACCTGAAAAAAAAGATTATTTTATAATTAGCACATGGTAATTGAAAAAATTACAGTATTTGACAGATAAGCTCCATTTAAGATAAAAATATTTCCTTTAGCATTCTCTGCAACTTAAGTACATATTCAGTCTAGATTCTTACCTTAAATCTTTCTGCTTTGCTCAAATAGAAAAGGTGCTGATACACCAGGCCAGGATCTTTTCCAACTATGTAATGTTCCAACGACTGGATAAAAATCACGAAGATTTCTCCTTCAAGTTTGTTACTTAGCAGCACTGGCAATTTTTTTGGATCAATGATTGTTAAAAGATCTGCACAAGCAGCTTTATCCTTATTGGTATTCACTGCATTTATGATCTGGCCAAAGTCATAAGCATTAGATGGTTCAGAAACACAGAGTTTCTCAGAGGTCTTCCATGGCACGCTTTCTTGAACTGCTTTCGTACAAGTAATGTCATCTGCCAGAACATCTTCAGAAGCACCAAACTGTCTCTCTTCCTGCTCATCAGCCACCTTCACAAAGAAAACATCAACAAATCACTTGAATGTGGACATATAGATAACCTTAAGGTTTATAAACTGCACGCATATATCCATCAATAATGTCACTAAATTAAAGCTAGCATTTTACTCTTTGTAAAAGAAAGACACCTATGTTCTTTTATGTCCTACTTCCACCCAGAATAGCACCTCTCTAATTAATTTTTAAACGTTTTTAGTCAAAAGTGCTTATTTTACATTTCCTTTCACTGCTTGGCACTCCACTGTAGGACAACTGAAGACCACTGGGAGAAAGCTAAGGAGGACAGTATACATATACTAAATTTGAAGTTGCTGAAGACAAGCAGAACTGAAGTCAAGTCACCAGATAGATAGATACTCATGTTTCATTCCACTGCTGTGCCTTCAGAATAGTGTAAGTACTTGGCAGCTCCATCAAGTTGCTGGTTGGAGTCTCACTGTGGAAGGAGAAAGCTCAGAACGCTCTAACTGCTGCAATACCCTCTTCTGAGTTTGCAGCCTTTATCACGTTTCATGGATCAGTTGCTAGAAAATGAACCATGGGTTCAACTACATTTGCTGAAATCTATTTCAAGCTATCAACAGTTGTTGAATTAGTATAAACTGACTAAAACTCATTGAATGGGGTCTCTCCAAAGGATGCCAAGTTTTTTTGCAAAGTCTGAAAGATACTGTATTGTGTAGCACAGGGGAGCCAAATAAGTCATTGTTGGAAAATACTGCATTGGGCTTATAGACATTTTGTTCTATTTTTCAACAATCCTTAGTATCAAGAGAGAAACCTTGACTGTCTTTTATGTAATTATAGCTTGAGAAAAATGGAGTAATAATGATAAAGCCCAGTTTCAAATTTTCCTTACTTTTCTTTGCAATTGGTTTTCATGGAACTACCTGGTACTGCAGCAGAGAGGACGAGGAGAGCTCTCAAAGGAGGCAGCTGTAATTATGATGGCAAACGTAACTGCCTCCCGCCCCACCCCAGGAAAAATCACCACTGCCAGTAATGTAGGTAGCTGGTCTCCAAACAATGCAGTCACTTCCCAAACCTCCTCTAAACACCCTCCAGGTCCCTTTGTCTGGCACAGCTCAGAGCTTAACTGACTCTATACCCAGCTTATGCCAGTTACATAAAACCCCATGAACTCGTGACAATGTGAAGTATTTCAGTAAAACAATTGCTTTTATGTTAGTAACTGCAGTTTCCACCATGAGACCACTTTGAATTTACATTATCAAATTACAGTATCACTGTACAGACTGGTAACTATGTATTTTAACTACAAATTTTGAAATGAAAAGGGAAAAAACCCCACATTCTTAAAAGGAACAGCAAAGCTATGATCCAAAAATGTCAGATGACTACGAAAATCCTTTCATCACCTAATTCTACCCAGAACTCTGCAAGGCTAACATTTTGATCCAGTACATAAAATTACATCACATACTTATTTTATAAGATCCTACAGACGTTTTACCCATACTCGTATTCTTTATGGCACAATTTCTTCTTCAGAGCAGTAAGTTTTCTATCAGCACAAGAACAGCCAGCACGCCTGCTGACAACGACCCTTTGCCAACACAGCCCCAGGGGCTTCCTGACTAGCACAGACTTGAAAAGCAAAACTGCTGTTTGACAGGCACATACTCTAAAACAGGTATTTCGAAGTCTAAGCAGCTTTTGTTTACAAGGAGCACATCCTCAAGTTTACTACCATCTAAATGTACTTTTTTCAGTTCTGAATACACTGCAAAGCAGCCCAAGCTTTACTGTAGAATGTAATGGACACTGAGCACATCATATGCAAGAATCATCCAATATGCCCTTACAATAACATGAAAAATACAACCTTACCCCCGTCCAAAATGTAGAGCTAAGAAATACAAAACAAAAGCCTTAATATTACTTCTTCAAGTGTTTGGCTTCTGTACTGCCTGCTTTTAAAAATGAACAGGTATACCTCTTGTATGGTTATTTTCTTCCTTTGCTTCTGTTGGGTGCCAGCTACAGCGCTGCAGTCACGGTTAAGCAGTTTGGTTACCTCCTCCAGTTCCTTTTTTGCTTCAAAAACATTTGGATCTATTAGAAGTACTCTGTTGAAATCATCAATGCTGGCTTGGTAATTCTGTAAGTAGAAGGGAAAGTAAGTTTTTTGTAAGCCTATCACTACAAAAAGAAATTTGAACTACCATACTGTCTGTTACAATTCAGAAAAATAAAAATGATAGGATCTTGACATTAAGTAGACAAAAATAATCTAAATGCAGACAGTGTAATTTCATTAGAGGGAAAAAAGGAACCTGAGCTTGAGTCTGAGTTAGTATTTTGCAGCTGAATACTTCCATATTAAATATGTAATTGTTTATTCTGAAAAACATACTCCCTGTATCAAAGAATAGATTATTGAAGATTGCCGCTTTTAAGCATACTTGTTCACAGCGTGACACTTCTTCAAGATTCATGTCAGTCCATCAACAGTTTATGTACTTGCTTTGCCAAGAAAAGAGTTAAATTAAACTTAAATTAAAAATATATCTAATCTGGCCTTCAGTCCAACAGACCACATCTTACAGTTGGAGAAGGGAAATTTTTGGTAATACTTGAGAATATTGGGATCATGTTATGAATTCTGGGATAAACAGGATTAGAAGGACAAACAGCAATAGAGTGACATTAGGATACAGTTCCTCAGTAATCAGTTTTGTCATTTGTTTAACGTTTTTATTTCAAGTTTGGACACTGGGAATTATGACTCTTTAGACTAAATTTTTTGGAAACACAAAGTTAAAAGCATCAATTCTGAGGAAGATTGGAGTATCACAGAAAAATCAAGACACCCTGAGGGCTGGAGTATCAAAAGTAAGGATGAAATGCACCACTAAACAGTAAAAGACCATGCAGACAGTAAAAGATCAGCATAATTTCTTTGTGTGAGGGACCTAATATTTCTTCTGTTCCCAAGCAGTATTATAAGGTTACCGTACGCCATCCATATTATAATGAAAAAAAAAATCCTCTTATATCAACAGAGATATTTCCTCAGCATCTCAACTGTAAGAAAAGCATTAGTGTACAAGTCACTCATACTCTCTTTCCTCAATGGAATATTTTGTTCAATGCTGATGACCAGTATCTAAAGGGCAGCAAGTCTGCAAATGAACTGAAGTCTGCTGGATCATGAAAGAGTAAAGGAACTAGAATTATTTAGCAAATGAATGCAGAAAGGGGGCAGATTGTTCCCATCTGAAAACAGCTACTAATTAAGCTAAACCATTTGAATTACAGATGTGAAGATTCACAAGTACAGAGAAATGAGATTCTGCAACAGACTTCTGAAAATGACTACAAGGGTCAGCAAACAACTGACTCTCCTGGATTTAAAATCATAGCCTGCCAGACTTCTCAACAAAAATCATACAAGATTGTTGTACCCAAGGCAGGAGGCTGGACTATTAGCTCTAGAAGATGCGGTCCTGGGTCCTGTGTCCTATGATACAGGCCCAATTCATCACACAAGCATGATTTTTTCCTGATCTTCCCTTAACTTCACCTCGGTAAATCTGTAAAAAAGTCACACTTCCTATATTAAATTCCACTGCAGCTTTTGTGGTTAAATATCTGGATATTTACATACAAATAGCATTTCTTAGCTTAGTCAGGTCTTTGCCAGACTACGTGCTTTTAGCTCTTAACATTTTTCATTACAGAGTCATTTGTCAACCTCAAATCACCTTCGTTGCTTTCTCTGGTTTTGCATCCCTGGAATTAGTAATAATGAAGGCATTAAATCCAACCACAACAAAACATACTGGGAGTCTCCAGCTCACACTGCTCTGAAGGAGTCCCTGAAAAATGTGTTTCAGGTTATGTCTTCAGTAATACAAACCAGCATTTTTTCTAGGATATTCAAAAAAGAAGGAAGTTATTTCTCCAATTCTTTAATTCTTTACATTCTTCACTAGTGTGTAATTTCCTTTTTTTGACTGATAGAATCACTGTATACCTTTGCTTATATTTATACTGATTTTGTTATCAACTTCAATGGCATGAGGTTATAGGTTATTAATACCAGGTAGCTTAGTAAAGTTCCAGAAAAGATTTTACACCAAATTAAGACTTTACACCTTCTTTGAAAATTAATCAAAGCCAACTTTCAAAATTTCACGGATACTGCAACAGAGGTACAAATTTAATCACAAATAAAGATCCCATGGTTGCAACAACTCGCATTTGGAATCAGCACATGGGATGAGAATAGGCTAGTGTACTGCTAAGCACAAACAGGCTGTCCTCAGGTGATCTGTAACTTGAAAGACAATCACGTAATTTTTTTGTTAAGACATCAAACATAACAGAAGACTGAATTAAGTATTCATTTGATGGACATTGCTGAAACTTGGTGGACGCTTGGAGAGCACCTCCAGTTATAAAGAGCAACGTGGGAGAAAGCACTTAAGATGCCTGTTTAAAGGCACTTGTAAAATATAATACCCAGTACATGATGAGAGCTGCCATCCTAAGCAGAAGTGAGACGCTGGTAATTCGATAGCAGGTAAGAGCTGACAGATAGGGCAAGGACTGCTGTGGAAGTCAGGAAGTGTAGAGGCTAATTAACATCACTGAAGAAGGGAAATCAACAGAGGGATGGACAAAAGGAGCGACATGTTTCAAGTGATGGAACATGAGATTTGGAGTCATTTACGATGATCAGGTAAAAGGATACTTAGAAAACTGTGTGTATGATGATCACAGCACAGGCAAGAACAACACTGCATAGATGGAAAGGAAAAGGCTGAGTGCTGCCACTGTCCACAGAATGAGAAAGTAGCTTACTGACAAAGATTAGTAATGTGCTTGGGGAAGGAAGAGAGAACAAAGATAATGAAAACCCTGGTTTAATATGGCAAGCACTTAAATATGAGCAGATGCCAAAAGACAGTTTTAAATTTTAGTCTGGATAGATGAAGACAGACTTGGAGAAAACACATTTTGTCAGCAGCAAAGATATAGTAGACACCTTGACAGAAAAAACAGACTGGGGCACCCAGAAGAGTATTAGAACATTGTAGAACAGAGTTGAAACTTTCTTCACCAACCTCCAATCAAACCTCATTTATTCCATATTCTTGTATTATTACAAATCAACATGTAGGTTTTCATGTTGCAACTAATTTTATATTATACTTTATGTATGCCTAAAGAATAAATCATCAGCACTGCACACTTTGTATTCACCCGCTGACTGCAACTACCTGATTCCTTTGAAGGTTATCAGGTAACCTGATAGGTTGCTGATAGAAGTGCTTAAGAATACCTGCCATGGTTTTTTTCCTCACCTGTAATCCTTTGTACGCTAGTGCTCTTCTATAAAAAGCTTTAATATTAGAATCTTCTATCTGAAGAACATGATCACAATCCTGCTTAGCCTCTTCATATTTATACAGTTTCAAGTAACAGAGAGCTCTAACACAGAAAAACAGAATATACTGCAATATAAGTCAATTCTACAGTGCTGTAGTGCCAACAGTATCTGACTCATAAATATTAACTACAATAGGTTACACAATTCAGTCTCAATGTGGTATTTATTTTAAAGTACATCAAAACCAGTAAGTAATAATAACATCACTGGATGGATTTAGAGAGGGCCAGTTCCTGCAATAAAAGTCAAAATTCAAGTATGACTAATGCTTGAACTTAGGCAGATATGTAAGTATTTTAAAAGCCTATGTTAGTATAATAAGATACTATAGTAGCTGATATAGTATGGATTTTATACCAACATTCTGGGTAAAAATGTGCTCTAGACAAAATTAAAAATATTGCTTTCTGCACCTATTACTTGGAAGTCTCATGTTCAAGTACAGGCCTAATCAAATCCTTCTTAGTTTTGTGAAAGCTGGTAAGATTACAGCATAAAGAATTATGCTGCAGAATTAGGTCAACCTTTAAAATAAGGCTGTTGTATGACCATGTTCCTACTTGTATTTTCTCAAAATGTACGGTTTTTTTCCTGAATTATTACTCTTCGTATTTTGAGATACTGCTACTGGACATTAGTTTTTAAATAAAATCATATCAATATTCTCAAAAAATGCTGCAAAATGCTATGCTAATTATAATTTTTACTACTGCTTACTCTATTTATATAAAGACTTTAAGATATGTATCAGTGACATTAATACCTCCTCCCCTTGGAAATAATGTGGTTTAACAAAAAATCAATTTTGTTATTAGAAACACTCATCAGGTGGGAAAAAATAATCCTTTTTTTTTACAGCAGTGACTGAAGGGATGCAAAACCTCTATTTGCAGTGAGAAAACATAACTGTTGTTACCCCACAAAGCAGGGTTATATTTTGGATCTGTACCTGTTAGTGTAGATCGTGTGTTCCTCAGTGTTTAACTTAATACATTCGCTGTATTTATTTACAGCTTCTTCATATTTACCCTTTTTTACAAAATCATTCCCTTCATTTTTTAATGCCTTGAACTTCTCCTCAGCTTTCTCACCTACAGAACAAAAAGATCACCGGGTTACATAAGAAGGTCAGTTCATCAAGGGTAGCTGAATAATCTACTCCCATTAAGAATAAATGCCTGGCAACTGGAGTATCTTTATCAGTCTGCACATTGCCATTTCTGCCCCAGATCTCCCTGCTGCTTTAAGAAAGGCATAAACTACCAAAGCTGCAGGCACCAGCATGACTATTTTGCTGAAAATAACAGGAACGCAACAGTCAGCTCCACGCTTTCACCTCCTTCTGCCTACCCCTTCTGTGTGGTAGAGAGGGATTATGTATCTTCACTGAGGTACCAGTTTTATTCACAATGGTGGAGACTTCATCAGCAGGATTAAAGGCCTTTTAGATCTCCACCATCACACCAAGAACATAATTTGGTCTAATATTCTTTCTGCCAGCAACTATCTATGACCATTACCATGTTAAACTGACAAGAAGAACCAAATCATCACATCAGTGATATTCTGTTAGTAACTATTTATAAAAGATGCTTTGAGGAACCTGAAAACACCTAACTATACTATTTTTGTCAATATTGTGTTCTTCCGTAACTGTCCTTCCTTCTAAACTCCACATCACATGGTGCATATGCTTCTGGGTTAGACTACCAATTTTTAGCTACGTTTGCACTGGAAAACCAGTCCTGACTGCAGCGTCATGTCTCTGTTGTGAGCAAACAACAACTAGTAACACGCCTCTAAGGAAACCATAATGGGAAAATCTACTTTTTGTACCTTGCTAGAGAATATGAGCCCCTTGCCAAGCTTCAGGTTTTAAACACTGTATATAACCATACAATTTGAACTAGTAATTAAACTCACTGTGTTCTTTTATGAAAACACAGCAGCGTCCTGTGCCAGAAAACGGCATGTGGACTTGGGGAAGAAATTAAGTAACAAGATGAAATCAGAACACACTTATGCAAGAAACAACGAAATTATAACTCAAGTTGAAGCACAAAAACCAACAGACAATTGTTGCAAGACACTGTCAGCCAACAGTAAGGTTTTATACTACTGACTGAGCATTGCTTCTGGCACCAGCTATCGCTGTCAGGTCCCACGGATTTCATGCAGGCCCGAGAAAGCAACCACAAAATGTTCGATTATCATAAATGTACAAACTTGTAAGTTGTCTGTTGTTTTACATCAGGCAGAAATAAATTCAATGCTATCTGAAAGATAAAGTCATTAAATCTGTAGTGCCCAAGATTGCAGAATATTTGAAGACATGCATTATTGCAGTTAACGCATTACAGACAGATAAACCCTGTCACCGCTACGTACTTGGCCAGCAACCCAGTTACGCACTGTGTTAACCAAGGGGAGATTATCTTCAGCGCTACTTTCCTTTATATTGAAATAAACTCGAAGTTGAACCAATTAATAGTCAAGTAAAATATCACAGAGTTTGCAAAAAGAACGTTTAATACCGACAAAAATGGAATGAGCAAGGATCCTTCACTTGATTTACTGAAGGAGAAAAATGGAAACTGCTATGAAGGGAAAAAATCCGGAGTAAGAAATTGTCCTTACGGAGTTAAGCACTCAGTGCTTATGTGTAAACAAGTCAGGATCTAACATCTTTGAAAGGTGACTACTAAATGGCTGCTGCCAAAGTTAGAAACCATTGTAAAAAAAAAAAAAAGAAAAAATCAGAAGTGTCCTTCTATAGCCCATTTCACCAGCTACTGGCCACCTACAAGTCTATCCTTCCTATTCTGATGAACTGAATAATGCTTTAAATGACAGCTACAGATTATGCAGCTGATTATGTTACTGAGGTTGGGTGTTTGTTTGCATGGTAGGTTTTTGGGTGAAAACTGTTTTAACTGTAGTGTGATGTCAGGGAAACTACTGATACTTGTGATAGGACTCAATATATGGCTGATGAGTAGTTCTGCTGTATTTTACTCTACATAACTTCAGAAATTACACGTTGCCAACTACATCACTTGGCTTAAAAAAAAAAATATCCTAACTGGCTCCATAAAGCACACTAAACCCAATCATGTAAATGACCATCATCTAACTTGGCTTTTCACAAAGATAAGTAATTTCTAAAGCAGTTTCTTTGACGTTATTAAATCACATTCAATTTTTCAATTAAAATTATTTTCTTTTGTGTATACATATTTGTATTAGCTATACATACAATTAATCTGCAACTGTTGTTCTCTGTTGGTATCTGTAGTACTTCTTGGCTTATCCTCTGAAGTAAAGTTTCCTTCAGTCCAACGGTGTAGCTGAGCAGCAACTGGGACAACTGGAATTGGTGGCAGTTTATCCCTCCAACTGGGACCATCCTGATCTATTAAAGTCTTTGTTATTCTGAAAGAGAAAAGCCCCATCAACATGACTTTGAATATATTTAACTCACACTTTAATAACTTACACCTAAATTAAATAATGCGCTGTTCCAACGTTTCAAAAAACAACGGAACAATTATTCTTAGGACTAACTTCAAAAAAGATTGTCACAGCAGTCAACACCGTTGCACTCATTTAAGATTTAGACTTTTTCCACTTTTATTTTATGCTAGCATTTAGAAGACAAGAAGCTGACTTCAGCATGATCTGTAAATATTTAAGCAAATTACTGATTTTGCGATTAAGCTCTAAATGCTGCCTACTATATGCAACAAAGAAATAGGAAAAAAAAAAGATTTATTTATTTTGTTTACTCTTCTCAGCTGTACATGGGTGTTATTTGTAACAAGTGTGGATTACAATATCCTTAGACAAAGTGTGGTACCTAGATTTGTCAATGTCAGATGAAACCTCTTACACAACAATTCTCTAAATAACCAGTGCAGGTCAAAGTAGATATTAAGCTGTAAAGAACAGTTAGAAATTCACCAATCAATCATTCTTTATCCCCATTTAAAAATGCAGAGAAAATCTATAAAAACTGCTTAGTCTTTCTTGAACAAACCTATATATATAGGCCTACTATTTCCATTTATGAGAAGTTCAATTAAAAATTCAGTCTAGCAGGAGTCTCCCATTGCTGTGATTGATAGATTTTGAAGAAAGACCTAAGAAAACATGAGTAAAGCCATACAAGACTTCATGGTTCCATTACAATTTTTGTAGTGTTTTGGTTTTTTTTACATCCAAATCAGTTGTGAGAATGAGAAAAATAGTGAGATAAACATCTTTTAATCTCAAAATGAATTTAAGAGTCAAGTTTAACTAGTGGTAAGTCTAATATCTACTTTAACAAAAGAAAACTCTGAATTTAGTAGCAAAGCAAGTCACATTGATATTATAGCCCATAAACCTGAAATCTGCGTTATTAGGTGCATTTCCATCTAACACAGGTATAAAAAGCACACTAAATGAATATATATATATAAAAATTAAGAACCCTTAATGTGACATGAAGAATGAGACAGAATGAGCATAAATTACCCAACGTTTTCTTGCTTAGTTTTGTTCTTTTAAAATATTTGACTAACAGCTATAAAGCAAGGAAAGCTCTGTATTTTTGAATTTTAAGTAAATTTCTTCATACACAGAATATAACATTTT
Organism: Eurystomus gularis; assembly: GCA_013400335.1. NCBI lineage: Eukaryota > Metazoa > Chordata > Aves > Coraciiformes > Coraciidae > Eurystomus > Eurystomus gularis. The sequence goes on from VZZY01005963.1 coordinate 185,991, forward strand.
GTTGTATTATTTAGTTCTCCTCTTGTTTTCTAAGTGAACAAGCAGAGTATTTTTCTCTGTGTTAGCAGCATGTGCCCTTCCAGGGGCTCTCCTCTACCTGTATCATTCCTCAGCAATATTTTACAGGACATACCAACAAAGCAGTTTATCCAAGTTCTGCTTTTCTCTAATTTTACTAAAACTCTAGGTTTTTAATTATAAGAAAAATGTGGCATACCATCATGAATTAAACAACCCTAAGATTTACTTAGGTTATTTATTAAAGAACAGAACTGTACGCTTCATATTTAAAAGTCAATTCATTGTGTTTAGGTATTTCCTATAGAAAGGAACAGAATAATCCTACAGTAAACCATGGTCCCAGGGACTTCCCGTTTAATTTTTCTCCATTTATCATAAAGGGCTTAAGAATTTAAGAGAAAAAAAATGGTCTGATTAGTGAAAATCAACAGAAAGAATGCTGCAGTATGTGATAATCAATCAATTTCTTGTAATGTAATAATCTAAGCATAGCCTCTTGCAAGAACACACACCTGCATGCCACAGTTAGTTAGTTTAAAAAGCACAGGTATCTCATGAAAAACTCGGGACAAATACACTCTTTCCCCAGCACTAACACCTGAACTGGACCCAACAATCCTGCAGTTTTGGAGTTTATCACAAATTTATTTGTAGACTACAATATTCATATGGGACTTTGTAATAAAAGCTCCCGAGCTATCCAATGCAATTTGCTAACTGATATTAAATGAGTTGAGACAACTGGAATGAAACTTCAATTTAGTAAATGGAAATGCATAAATGTATTGCCCTGCATTAGAGCTTCTGTATTTCTAACAGTGAAAAGCAAATAATACAACACTGAAGAGGAAGTTAAAATACAGAAAGTAGGAAATTAATTGATGTTCACAACGGTAGGAAAATGCCACTATTAAAAGTGTGCTTGAAATGCATCTTCCTGTGATTTGGCACACGCCATTAAAGGAAACAGTCCTTCCAATTTATCTAAAAAATACCTCAGAATTACCAATAAAAGACAATTCTACAACATCTAATCAACATGATAAACACTCAAATAACTGTTTATACTTGTTTTCAGTTGACTTGTCATAAAAAAACATGTGCTTACACTCTTAATTATTTCCTTTGATTGTGAAATGACCAGGTAAAGGCTTTACATTGTCAGGTAAAGGCTTTGTATTAAAAATTCTACTTGTCTCTTACATGAGAATTATTAAAGATATCAGACTGAACACCCATTAAATTCTATGACTCTTGGAAAGCCTGCTTGGGTAGGTACAGAAAGACAAACCTTAACATGATTTATCAAACCCACCCTCAGACACAAGTAGGATGATGAGTTTTTCCTGTCAGCTTCCTACAGTATCACCATCCAATTTCTCACAGGAACTTAAAATAAAAGCAGGTTGTTAAGATCTTATACTCCTAGTATACAAAAAAATTAAATTACATTTTGGGGCTGTCCTTTTGAGTTAAAAGGCAGTAGACAAGCGATCACTTTTTGTTAGAATTCATTTTCAAAAAGGTCTGCTACTTTGGAAAAGAAAATGAATACTTTGATAAACAATTTCAATTTAACTCATAAATGATAAAATATTAAAAAACAAATTATAGTAAAAGTTCAATTAGGCAGGAGGTCTATGCTTTAGAAACTAAGAATTTGCAAGCAAAAACGAATTACCAGCAGAAGAGAAGAAGGAAGAAGCAGCTGAAATAAGGTGATGGGTTGCCAGGGAGGAAAGAGTAATGAGCAGTGGAGCTAAAAACATAAGGAAGGCCTAGAGAGGAGAAAAGGAAGAGTGTTAAGGGAAAAAAGGGAAATAAGCTTATTACTAAGCAAGTTACAAGTCAAGCAGAAATATAAAATAAGCAAAAAAGATTTTTGAAAAAGGTGTAATAATCACACAGATACCAGGACGAGCAGTTATCTCACCAATCCAAGTGCTCCGTTCTCAGTGTAGATGAAGGAGGTCACTAATAACTTGTTATCAAAAATAAGACTTCTAAGTGTCATGATTTCTTTTGGCTATCTCTGGTCAAATAAACAGAATTTAAAGATATGATGGACTATTTTCATGGAGTAATCATTAAGTACTCATGGCCTTGCCTTAAAAAGAAGCAAAAGGTACTAGAATCCATTGTGTCGCATGCATGTGAGTTCCTGCTCAATGATTAATGGCTGTTCTGCTTTCATAACTACTTTTTTTTTTTCTCCACATTAAAAGAAAAAAGGAAAGAAAAGGGAATGGAAAATCCTATCATTCATGCACTTAAGTACTTACCATATGTTAACAGAAACACAATTACAGTAGTGTATATGCACTACTAAAACATAATTATAGAAATTCAGACATCTCTCTTGGCAGCAAGAATTCATAGTTAAAAGTAATATTTAATTATATTTTTTTACACCTCTAAGCTTTGTGGCAAACCACTGTATCAAGCTACTTTAGTGTTTACATAACTGCAGTGTACTGAAAGATTCACACAACATAAATCTCCAGCTGCCACAGGAAGACTGCTGATATGAAAAGGAAACAGAAATGTCAGAGAAAAGGTATGGACCTTAAAGCATTACTTTACATGGTATCAAATACAAGTTAGGAAAGAAAAGTTGAAGCATCAGTAAAAAAAGCCTTTAAGATATTACATTTTTAAAACAGAAAGTGATCTACTGCTGGCAGAAGAAAGCTGTGAAGCTATGAGAAAATAACTAGTGGACAGCCAGTCCTCCAGTTACACCCCACCAGTCGTGATGACTCTGCCTCTGAGGGGTACAGAGCAGAGGGAGTATGCGAAACAAACAATGTTGAATTCTGCTTTTCTGTTTGGATTCATACCAGAAAATTTGTAAGTGAAGTTACCTATTAGTGCTATCTTTTGCTGCATGGATGCTGCTGTCTATTTGTAGGACTGTTTTATAATCAACGTATGCCTCTCTATACCGCTCCATAGATTCATTTGCCATTGCTCGTCGTAGAAGAGGCTTAAGGGAAAACGGCTGAAGCTCCAAAGCTCTGGAGAAAACAAAAGAAAAATGCAGGATTGGGTAACTGCAATAATATTAATAGAACTATTTCATGATACACACAACTATATGTAACAACTTTGTGATTTCAGAAGGGACTTAAAGTTACATAACCATGGAAAATGAGACTAACTAGTTTATATTAATACTCTAAATGACATGCATTTATGACATCATTAGTGCTTTTACTACAATTTAGTCAAATCTGTATCTTCCATGTGGAAAACTGCTTTCATCACCAAAAAAAAGAGCTGCTGTTTCATTAATCTTAAGAGCAAAAGCTACTTTTCATAAGTCATGCCTAGATCTATGGACACTTCAAGTAAATGGTGCTTTTGCCTACATGATTTTCAGTTCTTCTTACTTCTGTGGAGGTATGTACATAGTAAGACATTTAGTAAGACATTTAGTAAGATATTTAGTAAGACATGAATATATACCTATCTTTTTTTGTCTTTTAGGTTTTTGCCTGTCTTTTGTCTGTTTAGTCTTCTGATTGTGTGCCTGGTCAACACTGAGCTCAACCCTTGACACTGTGCAATCAGACCCCTTCCAAACACCAGGCACTTTTCAAGCAATATGAAGACGCAGTCCGCAAAGGCTTTATTTGTTAAAGACAACCTTTTATAAATCAATGACTCTTGTTAAAGAGCAAGAAAGATAAACTTTGAAATACTAAAATTAAGATGAGTCTAGCCAATTAAATTTCATGGAATCATAAAGTAATTCAGGCTGAGAGGTCCCTAGTCCAACCATGTGCTAGAGGTAGGGTCACTGCTGACATCAGACAAGGTTGCTCAGGGCTTTATCCAGGTGGGTCATGAAAACCTCCAAAGAAATCTCTGCACAACATCTCTGGGCAACCAGTTGCAATGCCCGTCACTGTTCATGGGGAAAAGATTTCTCCTAATACACATTCTGATCCTCATGTGATTTTGCCTGTTGTCTCTTGTCCTCTCACAATCTCACAAGCCAGGATCCATCCTCTGGATAATCTCACAGGTACTCCAAGCTTGGTGGTGCAGTTGATATGCCTGAGGGACAGGATGCCATCTAGAGGGACCTGGACAGACTGGAGAGGTGGGCCCAGGTGAACCTCATGAGGTTCAACAAGGCCAAGTACAGGGTCCTGCACCTGGGCTGGGGCAACCAGCATTATCAGTATAGGCTGGGAGAGGACATGCTGGAAAGCAGCCCTGCGGAGAGGGACTTGGGGGTATCTGTAGATGAAAAGCTGGACATGAGCCACCAATGTGCAATGGCAGCCCAGAAGGCCAATCACATCCTGAGCTGCATCAAAAGAAGTGTGGCCAGCAGATCAAGAGAGGTGATTCTGCCCCTCAACTCTGCCCTGGTGAGACCTCAGCTGGAGTACTGTGTCCAGCTCTGGAGCCCCCAGGACAAGGAGGACGTGGACCTATTGGAGCGTGTCCAGAGGAGAGCCACGAAAATGATTAAAAGGCTGGAGCACCTCTCCTATGAAGGAAGGCTGAGAGAGTTGGGGCTGTTCAGTCTGGAGAAGAGAAGGCTCCGGGGGGACCTTATAGCGACCTTCCGATACCTGAAAGGGGCCTATAAGAAGGCAGGGGGAGATCTGCTCTTAAGGGTCTGTATTATTTCTATTATTCTATTATATCTATATATTTCAATACTTAGTTTTATATCATTAATATAAATTATACACCATTTTTTACTTTGAAATCAAGTAACCTGTTCATAGATCATCTTTTATGTTGTGCTGCCCAGACAACATTTAATTGGCACTACCTAATTCACGTGTGTTTGCAGTTTTGCAGTTCTCCTTCCCAGTCTCTAAATTATTTCTACTTCTGTTGCATTCACTAAGCATCGTGGGTCCTTGTGCAACCAGAAAATATGCCTGACATTACAGACACTATCAGTAAGTAATAAGGAAATAAGCTCCCCATTGTAAGAATACAAACCCCAAAACCTTTGTATTACTATTTCAGTTGAATTCTTACATACTTCAGACTTCCTGAATAGAAGAATATGATGGCTGTGAAGTATGTCATCTTGTTTTATCAGGCAGCTAGGTAACTTTAACAAAATAGTGTTAAGTCAATTTTTTTATATGACATTTTCAGAAAGCTTTTCTGTCAGGTAGAATATATGCAGTAAGTCAAATAGTTAATACAAAGGCATATGCATATTTTATTTGTGGTTTGTTGTTTGTTTTTTTTTTTAACAGTTGTGCTGTAAAAACCCAAACTGATTAATTAATAAGATTTCTAACTGTCTTGGGATTCTTTTTTGCACCTTAAGCCTCAATCTTACTAACCCTATGTATGACAATATAAAAAGAGAGCTAGAAATACAGCAATAAGTTAGTGGAAGGCAGTGTTCGGAAGTTATTGAAGGTGTCTGATCTTTTCTAATTCCTGTATCCTTAAAAGCCACAATAAGCAGAAAGGATTTTAGTTCACCTCCCAAAAAGCTCTAATTAGTTTATAACTATGCCAAGTGTATTATTTAGAAAAACAAAACAACAAACCAAACACACTAAACACATACCTATACACCATACACATGCCTGAAATACATTTCCAACACTGTGATAAGCATGCAGCCTAACAAAGCTGTTACATGTAAGTTACTGCAGAGAATCACTGAAGTAAGCCTGCTTCTATATTAAAAATGTTAATCCTGCTATGCATTTCAGTGTAGCCAAGAAGCTTAACAACTGCCCTCACCCAGTAAGTAAAAAATTACTCCTTCCCTAAGTTCCATGTGATTGTTTACATAACTGACAAAGATATCTGTCATTTAGACAGGGAATCAGACTTTATTGAGGACTTCCAGTCAGACTGCAATAACAACGTATCAGTTAGGCTGTTTAATCATCATCAGGAACGCTGTCGCTCTGCATGGGGGGCTGCAATTTACCTGTTACAATCCTGAATGCAGTCACTGCAGTTCCCTTCCTTGAGGTAACACGCTGCTCTGTTTGAGTACAAGATACTTAAATCCTCGGGACCGGGTTCTCCTAGAAGAAGTTACAATTAGACTCAAAGACTAAAACGACACTGAAGAATTACAGAGTTGCTTACTGTAAGTTGCACTGCAGTGCTGCAGTTTGCTGACAGCGCAACGCGGCAAGGAGCTTTACCCTGTCCCCGAGAATACGTAATCACTCAGACACACACAGAAACGCAAACAGCTCTGCAGCAAGGAAGCTGAAATGTTATTTCACTCATCTTCCTATATTCTGGGTTACGTGAATTGTCCTCCCCCGACACGACACAGAATTTGCTGCGCAGTGACTCCTGCCAGAAGCCCAGGGATAGTTTCGGTGGGGCCATCCGCAGTTCCTTTAAATAAACAACAACCCTCGATTTCAGTATCGGGTATTACACTCACCTCGACCGACAAGGTATTCAATCGCTTCCGAGTACTTGAGCGCAGCTTCTCCGAACTGCCCGCTCTTAAACAGCTCGTTTCCCTGGCTCCTGAGCCGTGCTGCGGCAGGAAGCGCGCCGGCACCGCCGCCACCGGCTCCGTGCGAGCCGCAGATCCCCCCGCCCGCGGGGCTCCCGCGCCTCTCATCGCGGCGTAAGCTGCCCTCGACTTCGCCTTCGTGCTCCGACGACGGCTCCTGCGGCGCTTCCTCCGCCGTGCCCTTTNCATCGCGGCCCGCCCCGCCGCCGCCTCCCCGCCGGCTCCTGCGGAGAGGTTCAGGAGCTGGGTCAGAGCTTGCATCAGCAGAAGGAACTACCGGCCCGCCAGCAGAGGGGTGTGCCTCCGGAGGACACCCCACCAAACCCTGCCGCCAGCCTCACGTCAGGAAGATGTACTTGCCTCAGAAAACACCTCCAAGAACAGAGAAAAATTCCTACTTCCAACTCCTGCTTGCGGCTACTTCGAATCCTCGTTTCTCCGTGCAGGGCGCATTGCGAACCCCTGTTCCGCAGTGTCAGAATGGTTCAGAGTTCACCTCAGAATTCACTCCTCACGACACGCGTGTTTTCCGCGGCAGAGCGGAACGCGAGCGGAGCCGTCGGGCGGCACCCGGCGAAGCTCCCCCCGGCCTAACACGCAACAGGAGGGGTAAAAGCTTACACATCCCTCTCAGAATTTCATTTAAACATAATGCCAAAACGCCTTTTATAGCTATTTATATCATTCAACTTTCACTATTATTTATTACTAATTTAATTAGGAGAAATCATACAATCAGACATCAACCTATTCGCCTGAATTCCTCACCGATTACCACCAGAAATACCGATTTCTGCAGAGAGCCTCCCTCCTGACACTACTGCTCACACAGAGACAACTCTGTTTTGGTACCATTAAGGTGCTGGGTTTTCACCTTCCCTTCCTTTGTTCATGGATCCAACAGAATTTTTTCACACCTTCATATATTGGAGTGACAACTTCCAATTGACTCAAACTGAACTTCCGAAGTTGACTGAATATGGCTGTACTCCAGATTGTTGCAAATTATGGATTTTTTTTTTTTTAATGCACAAAAATGTTACTGAAATCAAACTAGAAAGGATGGGAAAGCATAAGGTTTTTAAAAGCCGTAGCTTTACTAGTATGTAATAGACGAAGCTCCAGCTGCCTCCTTCCTAGCTGTTCTCTGTTTTGAAATACCCTGCTGAATACTCAGTTCATACTGCACAGTGGGAACAATGACAGGATAAATCTACCCACACACACATTTTTACAAAATTTGAAGTAAATTACTTATATTCGAGACTTCCATCTATTGAATTTGGCAGTGCCAAATATGCCAAAAAGTTTTAAAGTCTATTTAGTAGGGAGGATGAGGGTAAAAGGCTGGCTGGGCAGAAGAGTGAAGACAGCAGTAGTATAATAATAATTCCCTTAGGATACAAGTACTAAAATACCTTCATTTTACATCCACCAAAACAAGGAATACTCTGTATACCTTCTAGTGAAAAAAAAAAATAATTAAATGTCACATACAAACAGGTGATAGGACAAGCTTTTAGAAAACACAGCAAAACACTCTTGAAGAGCATCCCAACTGCTAGAGAAACAGAAAAAGCAAAAAATGCAGATGTGATGTGAATGTCATTAATGTGAATGTCACTTTCAAAATGCAAGAGAAAATTTCCTGAAGTGCACAGAATCAGTCCTGGATTACACAGAAACTTTTATAGCGTTTGGAGTCCCCCAGAATAGGAACACTCAAAGTTAACTTACGTAGCTGTCAGGCTATGCTAATTGCCTCAATATTTCTGGACAGAGGAAACACTATGCACAAAACTGTACAGATCTGTTTCTCAAATCTAATTCTCACTGTCCTTCAGTTTTAGAGTTTATAACATAAACAATATTCCTGTATTGGTGTCTACAGAGAAATGGATACATGAAAGCAGTATTCTCAGCTTCACCTTAAGAAAAATAAATCAGTGCTTACAAACTTTTCTTAGGAAAAAAAAAAAGCCTCAATACATTAGAAATTCCAAATAAAAGTTAAAGAAAGGTACTGAAACAGGGACAAGATTTTGACTAGAATGACAAATACAAACTAGAAAATTTTAATTTGTGTTACTACTAAAATAATGAACTTGGAAGGACTGTCACAAAACAAAAGCTACTGAATACTCCAAGAGGAACATTTGAAGTTTGGGTTTATTTAATGGATAGCATTGTCTTTCATTTAAAATTAATTTTCAGCTATATAACGAACAGACTTCTAAAATAACTCTGCCTAAGACCAGTCTTTATAAAGAACGAAAAAAGATTAACTGGTCAGCATTTATACTGACACTGTAATTGAAGGTTTTTCTTAACTTCAGGATATGCATTACAAGTGCAATTTTAGAGTGAATTTTCAATGCTGTTTATTTTAACATGATCTAAATTTTCATATTGCAAGCTTGCAATGGAGCCTAAAAGCCCCAGTAGGTCGGGCCCCGTTGTGCTACATGCTATACAAATTAATTATAAATGAGAGTTCCTTCTTTAGACAGTTTAAAATTCTAAAAAATCAAAAATAGCAAAGGAACAAGCACACTGGGAAGAGGCTCAAGGAATACAGAATAACTATTCTATCAGATAACAAGGTGGCCAAAGGTCCTCATACAAGATATCATCAATAAGGATTCTAACAATAAGGAAAACACAGTCAATTATTTAAGGCTAAAGTGGCAAAGAATCTTCAAATTACAGTAAAATTCTACTCAAAGAGATTACTACAAATTAAGATTTGGATAGGTGCAAATTTATATATGGCATAAAGGCCAAATGAGCAAGGATACAGAACAGCCAGTAAGCATCAACCAACTGGTAACATCTCAATTATCTCAGAGCCTCTGTTGTAGAGGAGAGCAGAAAGCAATACCAGGAATGTTGAAAATAAAACAAGAAGCACAACTGATGGCTTGAGTAGGAAAGAGCTCTAATTGTCTCCTACCCAATAAGACCTTACTCACTGTTCTTTGAGAAAAGCCACAACACATTAGCACCTATGTTGAAGAATTACCTGTAACATCAAACAAATATTTCAATATTTCACATGGACTAATTCAATAAAAAGGAAAAATGTAAAGACAAAGAATCCAGTTTTATTTGAAGACGTCCATTTCCTAGAACATGCTAAACAAGAGAAATTCAGAGTGTTATCAACCCGTATTTGTGTTGGAAAGCTGTAAATCAATCATTATGATGACAGCTCTGTTTACTTAAGGGCAGAAAGTCCATTACTTCAGAGAAACCATGATACATGGTCAAGACCAGTTGAGAATGCAGTACATAACTCATCAAGGATGTAGAGAGAGTTTTTGTAACTATCCAGCTCCTAACAACATTCCCTAACAACCTAGGACAATCTAGTGGAAGCAAACAAAGTCATAAGATAGGCAGCTATTGAAAGATGCTCTTCAATCTAAGAATGGTTCCAAATCACAGAACGGTCATGTTCAATGACTGCTCAATGGCAAAGAATTCAGTCTGGTGCTATCAAGTAGAAAACAGACTGGAAAAAAAAAATCACAAAATAATTCTCTGTAGCCAGCTGCTGTGGCATCAGGCAAATTTAATACCACACAGGCAGCGAAACCAGGAGTCAGATGAGGGATTTAACACAAAGGAAGAAAAGGTGCTCTGATGCTTCAATACCAAGTGTCAGTGTACCAAACCAGCAATATCAAGGTGCACAAAAATAATAATAAAGAAATCTGTATCCTGAATTGGGAAAAAGGGCTCACCCAGACTAGAAGAAGACTATTCTTTTCACCTCTCAAGTGTAATAAACTGCGCACAAAGAACATACTCTTTAGGCAACATCTTTTCTAACAGTCAACTCATAAAACATAGCTTTGTCTGTTGTGCTCAAAGTAAACCTTTTAAAGAGAGATCTATTGTCAACTTTAGCATAACAAGTTGAGAAATAATAATTTGAAAGATAACTTAGACTGTTTAAGTGCACTCTCCTTTTTATGAGTAGTTACTAAATTTCAGAACTGTTTACTAAAATATTTTTTTAATTTTTGTGATACATACCAGACAATTCAGCAAATTTAAAGGGGCTATTTAAAATATACTTATTTATTTTTAAACCATATTTATCACTTGAGATTATAACTTCTATAAATATGTCAAAATATCAGGTGCTTTGTCAAGTATATAGATGATTTTTAGTTTTTACAGTGCCTGAATATGAGTTTTAGCACTCTCTAGGATGTCAACTATTTTCTCTTTCTATTGTACAAAAAGGAATTTATCTACTATTGCTTTCATTCACATAGAAGGTGAAGAGAAAGTACACTCTTCATTTAGACTGTTTAATTCAAAGCTGAGAAATCAACTCTTCAAACCTACAGAAAATACACATTTAGTTGTTTTTTTCCTTCTAATCTCTAAATTACAATTTTAGTAGGAATGCATGAGGCTTACCGACTAGAATGTGAAATACATGTGACTATATGACCGGACTACACTGTCTACTGGACTGACTGTGACTATATGATTCGTATAGAGAAAACATGGAAGTCTATGTATTGCTGTTAGGTTCACAGAACACCACAAAATTATTTAATAACTGAACTGACTTCATATTTGTTTCCAGTTTTACTTGAAAACACAGAATAATCTATGAAAATGCTTTCCTCTAAATCTCAAAAGTACTTATGTAGGAACATGTGACCGACATCAGTCGACATTCTTCCCTGTTTAAAGCCTAACCTTTCACACCAGAATGGGAGTCTTCCTATGGAGCTAGAAGGCACTTAGTCATCTGAACGCTCCCAATGGAAAGCAATCCTAAAGTAACTAATACATAAGGCTGGAGACATGATCCAGCCCTTCTTCCAGGGTTTTAGCTAAGTAGATTTAGTGGATATCTACAGATTTTGAAAAATTATTTTCCTTAAATTTGTGTGCAAATAAAGCATTATTACATCAAACACAGTCATATTCACAATTAAGTTGGAAAACCTACAGACTGATTTACTTTCAAGATAAAGATCTACACAGGCCGCAGAAAACACAAAAGTCAAAGCTGTCATGCCACATTTCCTTAAAGAACCAAAAGAAAGAAGGATGGAAATCAACCTAGGGATGTTGTTCTGTTAAAGGCTGGAGCTCAGACATGCAGCTGAATCTAGAAACAACCTGCCAGTCCAAGCCTCAGTAGCCTCTGCTGCTTCACTTCCTCCTACAAATCATGTATTCTGATTATGCCAGTAGCTTCAGCAGTCCTGCAGTAAGTCACACACTAATCCAGGAACAGAAGCTGTACTTCAACTGCTTCTAAACTACATACAGTACAAGAATTACATGTTCACCTCTAATCCATACTTCTGGAGCACACAGATGATCTCTTACATTAAAAAACAAAAGAAGATTTATAGCTTTCAAAACAAAACAACAAAATCAAATTACACACTACTTGATCATTTTTACACCCTTTGACCCAATCAAGGGAGGAAAAACGCAGAAGAAAATGTGATGGAAGGAAAGCAAGAGAGCTGTGCGAGAGAAAGAGCTAAGGAACACAAAATGTTCTCCAACACCAGAAGAAATTCCCACCTGGGTCCACATCAAAAGAGAAGTATAAAATTACACAGGACACAGGTAAGCAGGTGATTTATAGCAACATTTTCCATCTGCCTCTGTTATACTGTTTCTATCAATAATTTTAAAGATGTGTAATGGAACTGGGTTCTAGATTTCACATTGATCTACTTTAAGTAGCGATTGTCATTTTAGTCTTCAAACCGGCAAAACTCTTTGCAAGCAAATATGGATGAGTTGTGTGAATAAACACTGCAGTATCAGAGGCAGTGATTTTTTCCTCAGGTTAAAATTAAATAGGAAATGACATTACATTACTTTTATCTCCACTGCTTCTTTCACGTTCTTCTGTATTTTCCCCTCTTTCTTCATCATCTTCTGAATCCTCTATATCTTGAATAAGGATTGTTTTTCCTTTGCCTGGAGTCTCAGATACAGGCTTTAAACCTTTCAGTTTCTTTTCAATCTCTAGCAGATTTTTCTGCAATAGAGAAAAAACAGCAATAGCAGAAACCATTTTTATAGGTATATAAATTGTAATTTATATACAGAAAATACATTCTGTTAAATAATCTACATAAGATCCTGAGGAAACATCGAGATAAATGTAACCAATATAAAACCAGAGAAAATAAATGTGACTTTTCCAAGAGTCAGTATCAAAACCAAGACTATAATTCAATTTCTTTCTCTTGAAATTCAGAGGATACCACACAAATAAAGAAGTACTTTTACTGAATGGACTGCTTAAGCAAAAACTTAAGTTAAATTAAATTAAAAGGAAAAAGCGTAGATTGTACTACTGCAATATCTCGCATGGTCTACTCAGAAGAGATGTGGAGAAAAGGCTTTTTCCAGAATCTCTGAAAAAGACTGAAGTCAGTTTATCAAAAATTTGTGCTACGGAGAATTTGGTGTCTGATGGATATATGATGGAGGAATGTAACCTAGAACTAGAACCATGAGACAACAATTTCTTAGCAGTGTAGCAGAATAATGAAAAGGTTTGCTCCTCAAGTAAGAGCTGAGAATTAGATGATCAAACAGGCTCTCTTCCATAAACATTTTCTGATTACTCAAAAAAAAAAATCTCCAACTGCACTTTACACTTTCAGAGCAGAGTAAGACACACTCAGCATTATGCGCTATTCTGAATTTAGTTCAATGTTGCACAAGAAAGTGCCATTTCAGTATTCAACTCCTCAAGAAAAAGATAAAACAAGGGGAGGAACAAAGATTTATGTGGGCAAAGTACCTTGAAGAATTTCAGTTGCTGATGACAAATTTGCATTTATATTAATGACTGCACATAAACATTCACCCTGTGTGCGTTCCATATGTTCAAGAGGGTTTTGAGGATCATCCAAGCAAAGAGTAACTCAAAAAATGCCCTGCCAAGTACTTGTCACTTCTAGATGTCTCAGCCAAGTTGTAATAGCTGGCACAGATCTGCTTTCAGCTACAGAAGCATTGCTCAGCAAAGCTACTAATGTATTTAGATCTCTGGAAAAGTGTACTCAAAATTAGTATCTTATGTCTGGTATTACAAGAAGTCTCAGCACAGCCTATGTTTTCACAAGGACTGTTGTGGAGTTCGTCAACATAGACTCACAAGCTATTAAGTGGTTCAGTCTTGTAAACACAAAAAAAAACCCCACAAATGCTCTTTCAGAACTTAAATCTAGAGACAG
>VZZY01005963.1:199747-211692 GCA_013400335.1 Eurystomus gularis
AAGAAAAAAAAAAAAAAAAAAAGAGCAAGCAGGTTGATTCCTTGGTTCATGTGAAACTCAGGAACTATTCTGGATAGGAATTTAGCTTCAAGAACACCCTAAAATGGATGAATGCTGTATGTGGTGAATTTTGACATAACAGGCTTGGACCTCTCTTACTGGTACATGCAATAGCAGTGATCAAATAACTCCATGGAAAGAAGTAGCAATCAGCAAGCTGCCAGCGGCTCAAAATGTACCAACAACAAGAGCTGAACAGAATTCAGATGATAAGGCAATTGCACGGTATCCAGATGTCATACATAAAAAAACTGGGAGGGCAGCAGTCTGATGGACTCCTTATTAACAAAGAGCAGTTTAGTATCCGAACTGCCTAGTACTCAAGGTTCTCAGGACGTATAAAGTCCAAATGCAAGGACTGGGTTCTAACCCACAAAACACCCCTAAGAACATACCAATGAAAGGACACGAACCAGTCGTCTCCTAAAGAGCTGTAGGAGTCTTGGGAAACTGGTAATTAGCACGGTAGGTCGTGTGTCCTCAAAACTCATATTCAAATCAAACAGTATCAACTGTACTAACTTTATGCTACAACTGCATACAACCTCTTTCTAGTCATATTCCATTCATCTTTACCTTAGCTACAGCGTTTTCTGGTTCGACACACAGTACTTTGTTCAGATCCTCTACAGCTGACTGGTAATTCTGCAGCTGATTGTGTACAGTGGCACGGCGCATCAGAGCTAGGAAGGAACAAAGTGCATTATTTATGTATCTAAAGCATAAAGTGGATAAAAATACACTATTTTTTCTAGACATATTAAGTGTAAACCAGTTTTTAAAATTCTACATTTACTTCATAATGACTCTCTATGAGTAATAACTGTTCTCTTTATCATTTCTAACAAGGCAATTTCACATGGTACCTTTTGAGACAGTGACCATGAATTGTGAAGCATCTTTTAATATTTGTCCAAATTGCCCCCTCCTGACATGCAAATATAGTCAGCTACATTCAAGCCCCTGCCTTCACAAAGCATTAAATCAGCAACTTTGATTGTTTTCTTGTACTTCTAAGGTAGTTAATACTTCAGTGTGGGTATTATAGAAACAATGCAGTGCACGAATACAGCAGAGCTTATAGTCATCATATGAAAAACGAGAGCTAGCCCCATGCTGCTGCATAGGAATACCCAGTACAGATCAACAGGATGAACTGCATAAAACCTCCCTCACCCCAAATATACTGTTAAAATTACTTTGGGGAGCTACTTACTCTGCTTCTCTATTCATACTTGGACCTGATCTAAAGCTCAGTTAAGTCAACCAACAACATGAGTATTTATGTACCATTTTATTTGCTAGAAATAAAATAATACATAAAAGAGCAAGCTTATGTTCTACTTTACCTTTTACGTTGCCAGGTTCCATATCTAGTACTTTCTCACAATCCTGCAAAGCACCGTCCCAGTCCTGAAGTTTGATTTCTGCTTGAGCTTTGTTATTATATGCAGCTGCAGTGGGTATTACTGATATACTCCTGAAAAAAGGGAGTATTTGCCATGGTAGGCTCATAGTTAGAAAATCTGAATGCAGAAACACTATCGTAAGCCGAAAACATTTTTAAAATTATATTAATACTGATATTCTAACCGCAGTAGTGGTTATGATTAGAAACTCCCTCCTGTGAGACCTGAGGCAACCATCCACCAACTAAATTTACCATCTTCAGAGGTCTGTTGCTTGCCAGGGCTTAGATCTGAAATGTTGCAGAGAAGATACCGTGTCTCATCTGTCACTTAAACTATTACCTCTTGCTGCCATCCATTCAGAATTGAATGAAACTGCCAAATGAAACTTTGAGAATACTGGGAGTAATTACAGAGCTCTGGAGGTTATGATAAAGAGCATGAGAGGCCACAAGGGCTTTAACTTGATCTTGCTTGTAAAGGGAAAAGACTCAGGTAGCAGTGAATTGTCTGGGTCAATGACTGGCTGCGTGGCTGGTATTGTAGGCAGGGCTTTAGCTTCTAGATCTCTGAGGAATAAGGACAACTGGGATGCATATGGCAAAGCGGTGCAAGAGAATCTCTGCCAACATCCTTGCTAGCCTAGCAAGGAACTCTCTAAACTGTGTTCGTAACGAAGAGGGGGCAATAAGGATGTGCCAGTAAGCATGGCTGGAGGTCTCAAGTGCTTGTGCACAAACGGACAAAGCATGGGAAACAAAAAAGAAGAATAAAACGTTTGTGCTGCTATGATCTCAGTGACAGAGGTATGATGGGATAATCTGTGTGGTTGGAATGCTATGATGGAGGCAGGCAGACTATTTACAAAGACTAGGAAGGTGAGGAAGAGGAGGCGATGCATTCTAGTCTAAGCAGTGATTAAGTGTGTGAAGGCTCGTCTTGAAACAGGCAAGAGACGGACAAGCCAGTCAGGATAGCTGATGGGTAAGAATAAGAGGTCAGACTGACGTGGTGACATCATGGTTGAGCACCTGCTTCAGACTGCCTGATGAAGGCCAGACAGATGAAGTCTTCTTCAGGCAACTAGAGGAAGCCTCACAATTACAGGCTTTGGTTCCCATGAGGGACCTGAACCACCCTGGTATCTGCTGGAAGGGCAAGATGACAAAGCACAAGAAATACATGAGATTCCTAGAGCGTACTGAAGACAACTTCTCAACATCATCAATAAGCTGACAAGGACAAATGCTTTACTGGAATTGTTACTCACAATCAAGAACTGGTTGTGAATGCAAAAGCTGATGACAGTTTTGGCTGCAGCAACAATGAGATTGTAGAGTTTAAGATTCTGAGAGAAATGAGCAAGATGAACACTAGAATTATAGCCCCGGACTTCAGAAGGCAAGATTTTTGCCTGTTTAGGAATCTGCTTGGCAGGATTACAAGGAGAATGCCCTGTAGGGCAAAGGGTGCCAAGAGAGCTGGTTGATCTTCAAGGACAGCTGCCGCAAAGCACAAGAATGATCCTTTCCAATGTACAGGAAGAGAAGCAAGCATAGAAGAAGGGATGAACAGAGAACTCTTGACAGATAGCAGTGGTGATGGGCTATCCAGGTGGAATATAGAGTCATTGGCTAAATGCAAGAAAAGGTTTTGTTTGGTTTGGTTTTTGTTGGTTTTTTTTTTTTTTTAGAAGTCTATCAGCAGCAAAACAAAGATTAAGGAAACTGTGGGTCCACTGGTCAGGGCAGCAGAGGACTTAGTGACAAAGAACATGGAAAAGTTTGCAATACTCAGTGGCTTCTTTGCCTCAGTCTTCCTTGGTAAGGTTTGCCTTCAGGCTTCCCAGGTCCCTGAGTCTGGAGACAGATTCTGCAGGAGTGAAGCAGTATCCACAACAGAGGAAGATAAAGTTAGGAAATACTTAAGAAAATAGGATATACACAAGTTTCAGGTGGGGTGTTCAGGAAGCTGGCCAATGTTTCTACAAGACTGCTCTTTATCATCTGTGAAAAGTCGGTGACTGGGAGAGGTTCCTGGTTACTGGTAAAAGCAAATGTCACATATATCTTCAAGAACAGCAAGGTGGATGACCTGGGAAGCTACAGGCTAGTCAGTCTAACCTCTGTTCTCAGAAAGAGTATGGAGCAAGTCTTCCTGAATTCCTGTCCAGGTACATGAAGGATAAGAAGGTAACCGACAACAGACAGCAGACATTTAGCAAAGGCAAACCATGCCAAGACCAGCCTGTTAGCTTTCTTTGCTTAGTGGCTCAGTGAAGGAAGGAAGAACAGAGGATGTTGCTTACATTGATTTAGTTTCTCAACACACTGCTTATCCTTTTATTTGCTCTTGAATCGCAATGGTTTTGAAAATGGGAAGAAGTCTGCGACACCTGCAGATTGCATCTCATCACTGTTTATCCACTTATCTTCTTGATAAATAAAAATCCTTATCAGGATGCAACAGAGTTTTAAGTAGTCTTCTGTCAAATCTTTTTGTCCTTTTGAAAATAATCTTATTGTCACTAGTTGCTTCAGTAAGAAATTGCTTTAACTGCATTGCTCTAAAAATGATATTCACAGGTAACAGTCATTAAAATAAAAGAACACAATAGTATTTACTCACCGAGTGTAGTATGTAACTGCTTCTACATAATCACCAACGGCAAAGGCCTCATTGCCCTTTTCTTTTTCACGAGTTGCAATAAAAATCTTCTCTTTCTGTGTCATGCCTAGAAAAAAATATTTATAGATAACAACAGCTAACAACTTGCACAGATGCAATCAAAACTGTCAGCTAAAATACTTCAAATGTCATAATCTGTATATTGTTTTGTTAAAAGAACACGGATTACTAAAAGACAAATTTGTGTTTTATTTTCTATAATTAAAACCCAAATTATTCTGATAGGCGTACAATTCAGAGTGCAAGATGAAAGCTGTTGGCTAGCCTCTACTATTGGTTTATAACAGCAGATGTATGCTTTACCTCTTTACCTGACGCTCTCAACCTAAACATAATATTTTAACTGATCATTAACACCAAGATTAGATTTTTTCCAAATATGGCTTCAAGCTCAGTTGACCTCCTAACAACTTTTAGCATCTCTGGGGGCTGTAAAATAGACAAAGACACTTTTAACTCTATCCCGTGCTTCTTCAATTTATATTCACACTCTACAAAACAGTATTGCAATTAAAGAAAACCTGTATGTTTCTGAGACATTACCAGTTGTGTCTATTTTCTTTTCAATTACAGGTAGGCTTGGTCTACTGAAGAATCTTGCTTTTGAGTTACTGTCTTCACAACCTTCATCAATTTTAGAACACTCCTTTTCCACATCAAACCTTAAATCAATAAAAATAATAAATTCAATAATGCTGCATAGCAGGATTCCTCTACTAACAGAAAGGCATAGTATATTTCCATTATAAACCAAAGGAAAAGAGAGACAAAGGCCATGTTCAATTATCCATGACTAGTTAGGAAAAAGATATTTAGCCTTATCTTCTTTCCTTGTATTGGTTATTTTTGTGTGCTTCTCCTGCTTATACATTACCTCCTCTCTTCCTCCACCCTTCTGGTTAAAACCAAAGCAAGAAAAATGTGTGCCTCAACTCCTCGCCATCTTCCCCCAAAAACCAGGTAAAATTTAAGAAACGATATCATCAGGCTCAATCCCAGCCCTATCAAACAGCTCTATTAACCTTTGCCAAAATATCTAAGCAGCTTCAAAGCAATTCATATAGTAAACGTGAGAGAGATTTCAAAATAGTCTCAGACACTTCGAAGGCTACTCTGAAGCAGCTTTTGAAAACAGGGTTTGGGAATTTATATCAAATAAGTCTTGCTGCCATAGTCCTATACACCAAATACAGTGGTAACCAATTCCTACACTACCTAGAAACACTACACTCACTGCTTTTCTGTGTACGACTTAATGAAAAATTGCCTTTTCTTTCCACAGTAATTTTGACAATATGAATGATTTCTATCTGAAATAGAGACACAATTTAAAAATCTATCCAATTCAGAACCTTGTCAGGTAAGACTAACTGTTCTCCATTTTGATTCTGATATATTTTGCTAACTTACTTTTACTTTTTCATTATAAATTAACCACATTTCAAAGTAAATGCTTTAAAAACATGAAGCGTTTTGTTCAGAAATTCTCTAAATAATTATTTGAAGGTTTTGAAATTATCCTCAAAATGATCTGAAAACATGATATGCTTCAAACCAGAAAATTTATTTTAAACAACTTCTGTTTCAGTATACTCATATAATTAAAAAACCCTCACATTATCTGGGAAAATTCACAAACTGTAGTATTATCAGCATGCTAAAGCACTGAAAGATTGAGTACATAAAACTGTAAACAAAATCCTCAAATGATTACTTTAAAGGATACAGTGGAAAGAGGAATGAAAGAATAAATCGTTGCCTAAGTTATTCTGATAACCTATTTTGTTTGTCCACATTTGAGCAGGAAGGCCACAATTTCTGAAGCATATATGCATGAAAATAACTGATATGCACAACTGTTTGTAAGAACAGGATCTTACGCAGATGGGCTTTTTGCAGGAGCTTTAGGGTGAAGTGAGACATTAAAAGTTTCATTACCCAAACCCCACAGCTCTAGATTTAGCTCCCTATCTACTACACTGGAAACTTGTGCCTCCTTACTCTATTTCTACAGCATCATATTCCACATTTCAGGAGCTAGAGAGAAGCTGCTACCATGCAAAACTGAGAAGTATGTGCATTTCCCCCTTCACATTCAGCAATCAGTCACATAATTTGCGAGGGTAATATGTCACCATCAAAGGATGCAGAGCATTTTTGTAACAGGGCTCCATCCAAGCCAGAAATAGTCAGTTACTGTCTAAACCTCCGATTATGTGTAATTGCACCCAGGCAAACCGATGCATCTGCCTCTGGCTCATTCTTTGAGGTCAGTGGGGTTCAGGAATTCAGTTCAGTTTCATCAGTTTTGGTTTTAATTTGGAATACACAGAAGATCATATTTATAAGCCCATATTAAATAATCCTAGAAGTGCTTTCAAAAAATTGATATATTAAACTAATTGTAATTCCTTGCTTTTACATACCTCCACAGACTTTATATCTTAGACGTTGAAAGGAAAAAAGAAATCTGAAACAACATTGCTTTTGCTGACTTGCTGTACTTCACACAGCTTGTACAATGCTATAGATGAAGTTGTCTCCGCTGGTAGCACCACAATGCATCATTCGCATTTTAACAGAACACTTATTATGAAAAACTCACATTTCACTGAGGTGTTACAGTTCCCTGCAATGTTGACCTTAATACTATGTTTCTGGAAAATACTTTGAAAAGCAACCACTGTGTTCCATTTCAAACAAATAAATAAGATTTAATAAAAACTTAAATACAAATGATTTAACATACTTGTCCCATTCACTGTAATCCCGTGGTATGTTCTTCTTGTTTCTTTGTTTGTTTTGAAGATTTTTGTTCTGAAAGAGAAACAGCCAGACTGTAAAATAATTATTTTAAGTGGAAATTCACAGCCCTTGTTTTTTGTTTTGTTTCTGCAATACATATTCCCAATAACTGAAACTATTCACGACTAATCTCAGCATAGTCTTGAAAACTTGTCTTGTTCTAAAGAAAATCTTCATGTATTTCACAGATCATTGTAATCTGAGGAGCTCTTTGGTCTCACACTTTCTCTCCACTGCCTTGGCACATGTCACAGAGACACTGTAATAGGAGACTGGGCTTCTTAATTAGGATCTTGTGCTGCCATCTTCCAAACC
This sequence comes from Eurystomus gularis, assembly GCA_013400335.1. NCBI lineage: Eukaryota > Metazoa > Chordata > Aves > Coraciiformes > Coraciidae > Eurystomus > Eurystomus gularis. The sequence goes on from VZZY01005963.1 coordinate 207,025, forward strand.
ATCCTTTCAGCACAGCACAGGAGAATTTACTCTTGGGAAAATGCAGCCTTGTGATGAGGTGTTTGACACTGAGATTGAATCAGTAACCTCGTTTTAGGCTTGTCATTCCCAAGAGAATGCGATGCACAGATTCTGATAGTCCCTGAAACCCTCACAAGAAAATGTTTTACTTCAAAATAGTGTCTAGACTTCTTTTGACTATTTCACATTCCACTCAAGCCAACTCCCAAGATGATTTACACTCATTCTAGCTTTTAGACAAGCTCCATCATTGAGGCTTGCCTTACCTAAAACTCATTCTTAGGACCTTCCTGCAACAATCAGTCCCAATACAAATTCAACTGACTTGTATGGCAACCCATCTCCTGCACTCATGGAACCTAGTTCTACAGCTGGCACTTCTGGCATCTCTTCTACCTCTGTCATGAGACTGCATTTCTGATATGTCCCTCCCAGCTTGTTGACTTCAATAATACTTAATTGCAAGGTGTGGCTCCAAACAGGTATTCCACAGTGGAACAGCTAGTTCAAAATGTTCCCATCTACTCTGTCCTGGCCGTTTAGCCCTTCTCTTACCTTGCAATCCCCCATTCAGTGAGTTAGACCAATGTAATTGTGTGTACAGCCGCAGATTTACAATTATCTGTGTTCAAACAATCTGACAGAGATTACAGTACAATCTCTAAATATCTGTACCAGTTCAGCTGAGCATGTGATAAATTGGACAAAAGACACAAGCAGCAACCTCTTAGACAAGCTTTACCAGTGGTGACACAAACAAGAAAATCACTGTCAGATGTAAACACCTCAATTTACATAATGCAAATGTGACCCTTCCTGTAAGCACTTCTGACTATCCATAATGTTATGTTACACAAACTTTTATAGTATATAACTTCAGAATTACTCCTAATGTCCTCAGGCTTTCAAGAAGCTAGACAAAATGACGTTTGGAGGTAACTCCTAAAAATGGCTTTCTGAAACATGAGTTGACATTATGTATGCATCCTGCTGTATATTACAAACTTTTAAATTTAATAAATAACAAATATTCTTTTCAAACCAAAAGCCCTTAACTTAAATGAGCACAAAAATAGTGAAATGCTCAGAAGAACACTCGTAAGGTATTTACACTAATGCAGCATTAATTCAGGGAGAGAACTGCAGCATGTCCGTTTAAGGAATAAGGCAAGAAGTGTTGCCTCAAAAATGCACAATTTTTAAAATTCTAGGTCGCGTATTCTTGGGACCATTGTAACCAAGTCGCAGCTCCAGCACAGTCAGGAATTTCTCAATCAGCAATATTTCAGAGCATCTCATCCAAGAGGCTTTGATGAAAAATGTACATCTGCATGCTGTGGAACTCAAAAAATTAAAATCTCTGCCCTTGTCATTTTTATTGCCAGAACTCACAATGCATGGATCCCACAGGGTTTGAAGCCCAATGAACAATTTCTGGACCAAAGATCAAAGCATGGACTGCCTTGAGTTCAGGTAACACAGAATTTGGCCTTGGTTCTCCTCTGGGCCCTGTGCAGTGTCCTAAGACATTACTATTCTGTGCCAGCCAACCAGTATTCCTGTTTAGTTCAGAGTATCCAAAATAATAAGAACGCTATACAGATATCATCCCAGCTGATTTTTATAATATAAAACTTGGAACGTGTGTTGCATGCCCTCGAGTGTAGCTTGAGGGGGTATCTAAGGACAGAAATCTTTCTGGAATAGTATCAGGAAACTGTGTTTGGCAAAGGAACCAACATCTGCTGAAATCCTGTCAATACAGTCTTTTGGAAGTATCTTTAAATTCATGCTTTAGTTCTGTCCTGGAAAAAGTGAGGCAGCAAAAATAATAATGAAGCTATGTGGACAGTTAAGAATGGAAAAACTGAAGCTATCCAGTCCTCTTTTATCTTGCGGTCTAGATGTAATCTCACAGTCCTGGGCAGCGTGAAGGAAAAACGGGTGTAAGACAGAAACTTCCATACTGTGTTAAAAAGGGAAATACTGCATAAAGTTCACTCTTTTTCTATTAATTTATGTTAAATATTCCCCATGACTTCACATCAATAAAAAGAAAACACCAGATAGATTTATAAGCTACTGGTAGTGGATTGAAATTATTCCAATAAAATGTTTCAAATTAACAATTAATAAGAAATATCACATGATCTGTAAGGGTCCTTTCATAATATTTCTCACTTCCAAAAAGAAAAATCCTTCAGTGAATTTGTTATAACGGTGTCCTAGAATTCCACAGAAAATAGTGGGAATAACACCTGAAACCATCCATTATAACATCTGACAATTAAAAAAAAGTGAAATCCCATCCCTCATCTACTTTTCTGCTAATCCTTCCATAGCACTGCATTTAGTAGTAGTAAGAAAAGCTGGTAACAGACAAAACAGATTTCAGGCAGATAAATAAGTGGAAAAAAAACCAAACATGAGGAAACTAATACCTAGGAAAAAATGTAGATGTTTATTCTGTAGTTGTGAAGATTTGTTAACTATGTTGCATGGATAAATTGGGAAGCATGGCTTAAGCAGGAATACCAGCTCAAGATATAAAATAAGGGGAATCAAAGGCTACATATACACCAGCACAACCTAATAGGAGGGTAACCACAGAGTGAAACAGTTGGAGCAGAGGGTCCAACATCCACACTGTATGTGTTTTAGGGCATTTATTTTGGACTAGTTCCTGTCTGATCTCAAGGAACAAAAGCCTGCCAGCAGCTGGAGAAAATCTCCTGACATAATTTCATCCAAAAGGAACCTAGTCCATATGCTTAAATTCTACTTTGAAATGTGCATCAAAGAACATAAAAGAGTGTTTAAGGAGATTTGCTCCAGAAGTGAATTCTTGATCAGAATTAAAACATTATTACAAGACACATGCTAGTACTAAGAAGGCATTTTTGTTTAAGCATTGGTCTCTCACAAGGGAACTTAAGGTTTTTATTTTCAGGTTAACAAAATAAATCTAGTCAGAAAGGCTCAATGACTAGATGTTTTTACATACAAAATTTCACAATTTTAGAAAGAGATATAATTAACATACATTAGAAGACTGGAGATACCTGATTAGCAGGAAGACAGCTGCTGGAACAACGAATTGGAGGCAAGTTATCTTGTCTTTTGTGCAGTGCGTCTGTTCTTGGGAGCTGTAGTTTCTTATCATCATCATTCATTTCTGTCACCCAGCTCTGAAAATAAATAATGTACTTGTATCTGAAAGCAGTAGGGCAGATACGCTTCATCATCTACAATGACCCTAGCAACTATCCTTACAATGTACTGCTATTAATGGGGAAATTAATTAAGACAAAAAGCAATTGCGCGTTTTTGGAATAAAAAGTAATCTACAATAAAAATCTGTACAGTTAAAATGGACATTAAAGATTCAGTGACATTAATTCAAAATAATAAAAAAACCCCAACATAATCTTAGCCAAATAATTACATTCCACTTAGGCACAAGAAGAGGAAGATTGATACATCAAAGTGATTCTATTACTGACCATTATAAATTGAGTTATACAGTACCATCAGTTCACCATTAATTGTTTCCCATTCTTCAGCTGTGAAATTAGAAGCTGTGGCTGCAGGCTTATCTTTTCTCAGAGCTCTGCTTCTTGGATGTAAATGCTCAATACGTTTTTCACAAAACAATGTAAGTTCAGGATACCATCCCTCTTCACCAGACCTTTAAAATGCAAAGAGATAAAAGTTAAGAAACTAATTAAACTGCATTGCGTCCTCCATATGTCTCTGCAGGTGTAGTCACCACAGTGACTGCAGAGGACTGTTTTCCTGTTACAGCTGAATTCTACTGACCTAATAAAATTTTGATCAGAAAATTCCAGTGAGTTAACCTTCAACCACTTTCCAGTGCGCACACATACACAGTTCAAAATTATCATCACAGTGCTCACCAAAAAAATGCTTGTGCCATTTTCAGCAAGGGTTAAACAGGCATGGCATCTGAAATTACCACAGTCAGGCAAGATGGGTTCATGACAGAACCAAAATCCAACAGGTGCATTTGAGAAAAAGCTGGCATTGAGTTACTCAAACATTTTGGATGGTTAAAACAGGACTTGCATTTCTAGTGTTATCATTTGGACACTTTAAACATGATTACTTTAACTTGGTATTTTCATTTTAAAATTGGAAAGTTACAAAGAGGTTCAAGAGAAAGAGAGTAGTTAGGTATGGGTTCCTTTGAATTTTACAGAACGGGAATATAATTAGTAATGAAGGTAAGAAAGTATAGTGTTTACCTTAATATCCTGAGAATCTTTTCCAGGTGTTTCACATCTGTGCATTTTTCAATGAACTTGTAGTCCAGATGACCAATAGGGATTTGATATGTTTTAGTAGTTCCTTGGTCCAGCAAAAATGGTACTGACTCATCACCCATAGCTAAATATTACAAGGAAAAAATGTAGTGATTCTGTAGGCACTTAGTTATATTTTGAAGCAACGCTAATTTAAGGAATAACCCTGCTCATGCTCTGTTATGTAAGCAGACCTATTGCCACAAAAAAAAAATTTCAAATTTGAAGACCTGATCAAACAAACTGTTCTTCACAGAGGTTAACTGACATAAGTATGGTTATATATGAGATATGTTTTGGAAAAAGAATATCATAGAATCATAGA
>VZZY01005965.1:4854-55709 GCA_013400335.1 Eurystomus gularis
AGGTATGTTATCAGTACCTTCCTGGCTCCCAGCACAAAACACTGCTGCTATGTGGAAAACCAGCTCAGCCAGACCCACTACAAGTTCATAGATAAGAATGTCCAGAAATAGCAGAAGACAGTCTCAAACAGTGTAGCTCTCTACTAAGTGTCAGAGGTCACCATAAATACATGAGACTACTACTCCACTGTCTACACTAACTCTCCAAAGAATAATGCAATTCAAAAGCCCATTTCTGATGTGCACAGTCTTCATTGGTTTTAGAACCACTTGCTTGATCCCTTAGAATGGGCACTGAAACATTGATTAAAAATTGCAAGAATAGCCATCAAAAACCAGTTTCATTTTTAACACTGTATTTATCCCAGGAATTTCATATTAAAAAAAAAAAAAAAGATACATTATTGATTTTAATATGTTAATATAGAATGATGAATAACTATTAATTTGATACAAAGCTTCTGCTTCTCTTATTAAAATGATCCTAGTATTTAACCTAAGAGAGAATAAAATTGCTTGTCATCTCCAGTATTCATGTCTTCATACTTTCTTAAACTGCAGTTAAATAACTAATCTGATCTATTTTCTTTTAAAATGGTTGTACAGGATACTCCATATAGGACAGGATAAGGGAACTTTTATATCTTTCTCTCTCTGACCTTCCTGGAGTTTCTTTTTCCAGTAGGCTCGTCTTTCTCCTGCCTATTCAAAAACTGTCTGTACTTAATCCATCTTATGGTTTTTTTCAGCCCTGTATGGGGTCTGAAGCTCATTCCAGCTCTGCTGTTGGGGAGAGCTGTAACTGAAGAACACAAAAAATACTCAGGACTGTAGAAAAGGAGGATAGTAGACACTGTCTGCAAGGGTGGAGAATGAAGTCCAGAGAGTCAAACATGTTGCTGGTCAACATCTACTTTTCATATGTCAGTTCATGGAAACTTTAATAATCTAGGTGGAAACCTACTGGAAAGCAGGATAACTTTCAAAGACCTGAAGGTTGCTGGAAACTGGAGGACCATAGGAGGGAAAAGCCATATTATACTTGCTCCACTCTCCATCTCCTTCATGGGTATCTGTTATTATTCCTTATGATAAAAAGGATACCTGGGTGAAATTTTTGGTCTAATTTCAATATAGTCAATTTTAGGATCAAGGAAAATACAAAATAAGGAAGAAAAGAGAGGTTAAAATAAAATGCATAGATATTTCTGCATTAACTTGACTTACGCATTTTTCATCAGTTTGTTTGGCTACTTTTTCTCTTGCATCCTTAATGCTAAATGAGTTCCATACCAGCTAATTAATTTACTCCCTTTTTGATTTCTGAATGCTTTCATAAACACTCGCTTCAGAGAACTGTGCAGCCTGTGGCTAGAGTGAAGCAGCTGTTGCTGTTTTCAGAGGGAACTGCTGTAGGCCAGGCTACAGCAGCTGAGTCCACACCATGCCATACCAATCATTTTCACTTGGAAAGAAAGAGAACAAAGATTCAGTACCTGCACTGTGCCAAGCTGGCTATATTTTCTTTTTGTTAAATACATCCTTTTAGCTTTTGGTTCTCATTAAAGATCAAGACAAGTTTGTGCAAAATGACTGCACACACTTGAGAATCAACAGCACTATTTGTCATGAGGCAACGGGGCATTTTTGCACTGCTATTGTTACATAGTTACGCAAAGGAGAAAACAGGACTTGTTCCTATTCAGCTCACCTGTTCCTAATTAGAAGAGCATGCCTTTATGTAAAATATGTTGTAATTCCTAAATTTATACTTAAATGAGTGGAATATGTGAAAGTTATTGTAGAAAACTTGATTCTCAGAAGAAACATTATAGCTGCTCCTGTGCACACCACTGTATGAAATTCCTGTAGGCCTCTCTCACAAGACACATCCTAACTCAGTGTTTAGAATTATTCTGGTGCTACAATGGTATTTCATAGAGCTAAACTTACATGCAAGCCATGAAACAATTAATCAAAAAGTTATACTATTTATTATAGAAATGGTTACGTCCTTACAGAGTTTTTGCTCCATCATCTATTTTCTAATACCTAGTTTCAAAAGGCACAGTGGTTTCTTAAACCATTATTCTCCATCCTTGTCAGACATAACAGAATACCAATGGTCCAGGGGCTGAGTCTTCAAAGATTTTTTTTTTCTAATAGATTCTTGGAATAAAACAAAGAAACAAACAAGCACTAAGATTTCTTCCTTTATCAACTTTCAAATTTCACATAACTCTGACAACACTTATGGTTAATCTTTTTGGGAATCAAGTGTGAATTCCAGTGAGTCCATTTAAAAAGTAGAAAAAATAAATACACTCTGTTCCTTCATTAAAGGTGACAAAATTGAATAAGTTCAAAAAGATCAAAACATTGAAGGCAAACACAATTATATCAGTTTATTCAGTACATCTTTGGATTTTAAACCTCATGGCACTCAGGTTTCTCATGCTGATTATTAAGTACTCATGCTTCAGCTTGGCAATACATTAATTAGTGCGGTTTGAAGTATAAGGATGTAGATTAAAGGTATAAATGGAATATCTACCCACTAAGCAAGAGTGGAAAATAAAATCCATGTATCTTAGGATGATTGAGCTGATTTAGGAAAAAAAAAACAAACAAACCAAACAACAAAACAACATCCAACTCAAATTATTACATTAATGGACTTAAACTGAATTGCTGATCAAAATAACAGCTTATGATCCTTCCGTTTCCACCTTCATTTTTGTTTTACTGGCCTTTTCCACTTCTGTATTCTAGATGGCAGTTTAAAAACATCTTAAAAGAATTCAAGAAACTTCAAGAGCAGCTTCTTTTTTGGTCTTTTGAGGCAAATCACTCCTCAGTAAAGATGGAGTCCTTGTAACTTCTCAATGAAATGCTTAATGCACCGCAGGACATGATTGCACCTTTTTGCTGCCAGGGCACACTGTTGATTCATGTTCAACTTACTGTCAACTGAAACATCCAGATCTTCTTCTGCAGGGCAGCCCTCCATCCTCTCACCCTCCAATTTATATGTATAACTAGAATTACCCTGTCCCAGGTGCAGAATACAGCACTTGCCCTTGTTAATTTTCATATGGTTGGTTATTGACCCAGCTCTCTAGTATATCTACATCTCCCTGTAAGGCCTCTCTACCCTCAAAGGAGTCCACAGCTCCTCCTAGTTTGGTATATCAGCAAACTTACTTCATGTAAGATCATTAATAAAAACATTAAAGAGCACTGGCCCTAAAACTGAACCCTGAGGAACTCCACTGGTGACTGGCCACCAGACTGATGTAACCTCATTTACTAAAACTTTTTGAGCTTGACTCATCAGCCAACTGCTCACCCAATGCATTATGGATTTGTCTAGCTGTGTACTGGACATTTTGTACAGAAAGATATTGTAAGAGTATCCAAAGATTTGTTAAAATCTGAAAAAAACCCACATGTACTGGCTTCCCTTGATGATAAATGGGTCATCTAATGCAATCACCCCTTTGAGCAGCAGCAACTTTGAGTTCACACCTAGCTGTAATAAATGGCTTCAAAGTCAGAAAATACATTCCAACCTACTTTCATATGGATAGTGTATTTTTAAATCAAAAACATTACCATCAAATATTATCAGAAAGTCCATTCACCACATCAGGGGATACACCTGCACAGCACAAGAAATATCCTCTTTAACTAAAGCACTTGAAAGGTACACTCCTTTTCTTTCTTTGAAAAATCAGATGAACTTGCATCATCAAATACATAGACAAAGCATATGAGGGCTGCACCAAAATTTACCTGAGCAATTATTAACAAGATCCTGTAGCATTGTGAGAGCCCAGTTCACAATAAGCAAAGGAACTAGAGACATGAAAACTGGTAGAAAATGTTTTACTCTTGTAAAAATTGTTGTTGCAGGAAAAAAGCCACCTAATTGACATTCTGTACCCAAATGTTTCACCAGGGCCCCACTGGCTGCACGATAGTTGTCAGACAAAGGACAGATCTCAATTGTTCAGCATGAACAACTTTCTTTCCTAGCATGAAATATTTTTCCAGCAAGAAAATGTAAGGACTTCTATTAAAATATATTCTCATTTCACATTATAAACAGCAGTATAGAAACCTAGGTTTTGGGTAAAACCCTTTTAAAATCCTTTTAAACTTCCTATTTCGTCTTTACTGCCTAACATTACATCCTGAGATTGTTGAGTGATAACTGAAAGCCCTTGTTCCAAGTGGCGGACATGCAGGGCAATATGTAAAGAGGATTAGTGGCAGAATGCTATCATTACCCACTGGAAAAAGTGCAAAAAGCTTTCGGATAATAACTTCAGCACCAAGACATAAAAATAGCTACGTCAAAGTTGAAAATGCAAAGCTTTGTGTATTTTTGCAGCATATTTCTATGCAAGAACTTTTCTAGGAATGTAGTCCAAATATCTACCAAGCACCTCATTTTTTTGTAAGGTACAAAAGTCTGCAATAAGTTTAAAAATAATCCAAGAAGTTTTGGCCAAATTAATCCATCCACTGATAGTCATGTAACCCTTTGACTTCCAGTGAAGTGTTCAAGGATTCTTAGATGATGACCAAACTGGTCTCTCTATATGGCCTTTTACATTGCCAGTACCATTGCAGAAATGAGTTATATTTTACTTGTGTACATGTTTTCTAAGACATAGTCTATGTTTTTTGTTAGAGATAAACTCTCTAAGGAATGAATAAATGCATTAATTCAATTAAAAGGTTTCTAGTTGTTGTAACAGATTTAAAGATGGCCATTTTGGAGTTTTAAATCTATAGAAAGCTTGCAGTCAGACATCTAAAATTAATCTTCAACTCTGCTATTAGCCACACAATATATGACAAGTTAAAGTGGTAGAAGGACCAAACAGGTGGTCTCATTACTGAATTTTCCAGTGTGTGCAAAGAACAAGCTGTTCAGATCAGTATTCATAGCATATTTTGCAATGGGATCAAAGATTTAAATTCATGTGTTGAAAATAGGTTAAATAGGATAAATATTAAAGCAATTCAGAACCACAACATGAATACATCTCTCTCTGCGTGATAATGGCACAGTTACAAGAAATTATTTCAAATTCTTGCATAAGAAATATTTGATATATAGACAGTAATTGCAAGTTTTCCATTATGCAATGTGTTATCTTCAGTATGATATAGAGTTTAAGTCTGAGAACATTGAAATTGTGCTGTTGACAAGGGGTAAAAAGTATTCTTGTGTGCTGCCTGAAATTTAAGACCACTAGGCAGTAGAGTATTTCACAAGAAGCTGCTTAACAGAAACTGATTTCGGGCACAGAGCAGAGGGCAGAAAAAAAATTGAACCATAGCTGACAAAATAACGCTTTGGTGCCTCAGACTATTGTGTAAGTTACAACAAGCAGTTTTAGGCATTCCATTCAGAAAGAGCAATACAGTGCCTGAACGTGTACCAGAGCAAAATCATTAACAGAAAATGAAATAGAAGCAAATGAGAAGTTCATATGTAAAAAGAAAATGACCGAAAAAGGAAAATGTGGATGCATATATTGTGATCAGACTGCAATTTCAGATCACTTTTGGATGTATTCTATGTGCTGCAGTTACCCTCACACAACATTTAGAGTGAAAGAAAATTTAAATGCAGGAAAACCAATCTAGGCATATATCTCAATGAAAATTGCTTTAAGAATAATCTTATTCATCTTCAGACAAAACACAGTCCTTGAATTCAGTGGGATTTCTTGAGTTGAGCAGATCTCACACTGGCTTCAGCAGACATACGTGATTTGAAATCTTGCAAGCCCTGCCTCAGCTCCAGCCTGTGCCCCCACTGTCCATCAGCTCCAGTTGATGAGGATCACCTGGTTGCTACCAGGCCACCCCATGCGTACACACTGACCAAAGCTGCCCCTCGAGGATTGCTTTCCCTTGGTAAGGGGGACTCTTCTCTACCTGGACACAGTTTTCACAGAAGTCATACAAAAGGTGGTAGTGACCAGGTTTTCACCACTCTGCCAAACTGTTGGAAAATAAACACAGTCTGAAGTTATTAGGCAAGAACTGACATGTTGTGGGATAATGGCCCAGCTTGCTGTATAACAGGAATGCAGGGTAATTTAGTGCACTTTTGGAGAAAGGTTAAGATGTTTGCAACTATGAGATTCTTATGCTATCTTTGGGAGTGGTGAACTGCTGAGCTGATACACTAAATGGCTGAAGGAGGGAGGCTTGTGAAGATAAGATGGTCTGTTTCAGCGAAAAAACAAAAGCGAGGTTTGACACAGATCTTGAAGGCTACAGCATCCAAGCAAAGACCTTTGCCTAATTAACAGCAAAAATAATTGTAATGTAATAATATAATATATATAGTATTAAAGTGTAAATTATATTATATATAATATAATATTAAAGTGTACACCCCCAAGTATGGTAATAATCCTAATGGAGTACAGGTTAAACACATATGACTATGTTACTCAACTCTCCACCCAATTCATGCTACACATCACATAGAAGGCAGGGACAGACGGGATGAGGGTATAAAAAACCGTGAGGGGGATACCTCTCAAGGAGAGAAGACTGAAGGTCTAACAGAGCTGGTTGACAGGCTGTGCTTCTCTTCCTCCACTCAAGACAGGGATGCCTTCTTGGTAAGAATTGCACCTTCAGTATATTTTTTGCTAACATTACTAGTATATATTAGTGCTATTACAAAGGCTTGCACCTCTGACTTTATCAGATGTTACCTGGGAATTACTAACTCAAGCTCCATTTTCATTTTGCTGTTAGTGCACTTATCAACAGTAATTCCAAATCTAACCTACCTATTTTTTAACTCTTAAACTATCTCAGTGCAAGTCCTTAGTAGGGCTCTGAAACAAACATTTAACTTTGCTAAACTGCTTCATTGCAAGTCCCTGGGAGGCAAACATCAGACTCTTACCCTTCACATGTCCACCCTCTTCACCTTCATGGGTGAACAGACAGTAGGGGATTTAGCTGCTTAAATAATGATGTCTAGTGCTGTTTTTACACCCTGAGCACCCATGATACCCTCAGAGGACTAGAAGATATGACCCAGGACCTATCGGACTCCATTTGTTTTTGGAATGGCAGCTAGAAGCCAAATGGGAAGTGTTAAGGTATTGAAAATGACATTGAATGTTTTGGCAACTGTGAATATGTAAGTCTTGATTCTCTACTAAATCAGATTTAAATAGAAGAAGAAATATTTATATATCAAGGAATAAAAAAAAATCTAAGGAGCACTAAATATTTCCCATATGAATGAGAAGATAACAGAAAAATTTTTGTATGATGCATCAGACTTTTACTTTTTTTTTAGATGAATGTTGGAAGAATAACAGGACAATACATAGTTTATCTTATTGCAAAAATATTTTATATTTCTGGGTGCATTTCCAAGTACCAAACGTTGTACCTAGGTTTCAGCCCACTTCCTCTTTTTTATATGGGTACTTTCCTGTGGAGAACAACAAACATTTTTAGTTCTTCAGTTCTCTAAAATGCAACATCATCAAATGAAAAACTGAGCTATCATTAACTGCCAGCTATCCCATCCAGTCATTAAATGCAAGATAAAAATAGCCAAATAGTTTTATATATGAGAAAAAGTGGAAAAGGCAGATTGCTTATAAGATAAAAAGATGAAACTACAATAAGTCAATCAAGAGCACAGGAGATGAGAGCTCATACATATTGGTGTGATGAAGACTGGCATGCCCATTACCAAAGTGGAACAATTTTTAGCAGCAAAAAGATTAAGCATGATGACATGAAATAAAAAATTGACTAGACTTTATAGAACATGGAAGTTCAGGGGTTTCAAAAGGATTATTAAAATCTGCTATGAACAGAAACCTCCATGAATAAAAAGAATCAGAGAGATTATGCTACCCCTCAATGCAAGAAAAAAAATTACCAACTTATCTCTTCTACACCATTGCAAAATACAGAGAATTTATCCATAAGCAAAAAAATATTAAAAGAAAGTGAAAAAGAATAACCAGCTGCAAATTACTGCAGAAGAAAATGACAAAAGTAGAAGATAATTGCTAGACAAATACAAGCCTCAGCATTGCCAGTTAGTCATCTAGAACTTGAAGAAAATTCTTTTAGCCCCAGATGCACCAGATATTGATTTCTCAGACAGTATTTTAAGGTGTTGGTCATCTATTGCTGATCCTGTTATCAGAAGCTGCAACAGGTATTATTTTGCTCTAGCATCTTCAGGGGCCTTTGATTCGTATTTATATTGGACGATGTAGTGAGCAGCAAGTCCTCTAGCTTCATCCTTCAAAAAAAATCTTCAAATACTTATGAATTGTACACAAATGCAGTAAACTAAATGTTTTTTTAAGCCTACCTATTGATAAATTTAAAAAAAAAAGCAACCAAAATGCATTCCTTTCAGTGGGATATTGATTTCAAGAGACTAATGAAGGCACAGGATGGGATTAATCTGATTTAGTAGAAATGTCTACACCTGAGTTAATCACCCATGATTACCTTCAAGTGACAGATTGTAGATATAGTCAGAGGAGGGCAGGCCAACAGTCATGCCATTCTAATGTTGATATCTTACACAGGTAAAGTGAATCACATGCTAGTTCTTTTAGATGACTGCAGAAGGAGCATAGTGTAACTGGGTTAACTATTAACAGTAATTAAATGTCTAAATTTAGGATGGATAACTCCTACCCACAGGGTCTACCAGGCATTTTCTATGTTTGTGTGGATTCATTTATCCACTGTGAGTTGCAGAGTTGTTAATGCCCAAAGACTGAGGTCACAAGCAAGGACTGATTGAATAAGAGTGAAAATTTCAGTCGTTCTAAAACGCATGCTAGTCACAGATCTCGATATTTCCTATTTCTGCAGAAGTTTTCTACCCTTTTATGCCCAGGTCTTTAGGTTTAAAAATGTGGACTGAAAGATGGATAAAACTGCAGAGATATTGCCCTCTGGATTTCAGATAGCACATAACTATTACCTGCAGAGAGAACTCTGTGTTTTGCTGAAATAGATGTTTAAACTTTTTTTGAATCACAGCACTCTGAAGACATCTTTAAACCTGAGATTTGCTTCAAGGAATAGCTTCAAGTAAAAGAAAAGATCCGAACAAAAAAGCATAAAAAGGCAAAAATAATATTATACATTACCATAAGTAATAGTCTTTTCTGTTAGGTCAGTTTAATTGTTTTCACTGAAGAATATAAGTAGCAATTTTTGGTTTATATTATTATTAGCAAATAAGAAATAAAACCTTCACATTGCTGAAAGGAAAATATCAGTTACCAGAAGAATACAATTGCAGCAACTGAAATTACCCAATTATTTTTTAACTGGCAAGTTTTCAGCCATGATACTTTCATTTGTGCGTGTGTGGTAATTAACTGTAGGTCTGATGAGCACGACTGCCTTAAGCATGTTCCTAAACCCATTAAAAATAGGCTGAGACAAGCAATAGAAAATGCATATACAAAACACTGTATTCTTTCTTCTTTTTCAAGCTTCTGGGTGAAGTAACAGATGTCACTGTGTGCTTTTGGTTTCGCGGCTCTCTGGGGTTTCTTTCTGGGGAGGGCGGGGGTTTTAATTGTCAGGGACACCTACTGGCCCAGTCATTGTGCAAAGGCCAGTTTTCCAGTAATCCACCAGCAGCACACTGCAGAGAATGTTTACTAGAGAGCATTACTAGACTAGCACAGTGGAAGTGTTTTGGGATTGTTCTCTTAGAAAAAATTAAACCTTAAATAGTAAGAAGCAATTTAAGCTTAACTTCACACATGTAGTCCATGACAACTAAAACTAAAGCTCACTCCTTTACCTGGAAGGGGGATTGAGTCTCCCTGAGCCCATTCCAAGCAGGGGTTCACCTCCTCTTCCACAACAGGGCTGCACTCACTCAAAGGAGTATTCCAATGCAAACAAGCAAGTACAGTGACATATATAGTGAGTATGCTAATTCTAAATATTAAGACAAATTATTTTCTCTTTGAACAGGCAAATGGAACTTTTCAAGAGTCTCTGATAAATACAGGTTTGTCAAGATAAGATCTGGGCTGTAGTTATAGCATATATTGATGCTGATACTCCCTGCTGTGTGATACAAGGTAGGGTAAGGCTAACACTCTCTATTTTAGGGAGGGTATGATTTAAGCAGACATCAGAAGAAGTACATATAATTTTATTTCTTTACATAATGTATGTAATGAGAAGAAGAAAACCCAACTTCATTGCTTTCAAATGAGACATTTTTATTTAAACAGGAGAGGTAAGTCACGTATGTAACATACCAAGTACATATTTATTTTTTCATAATTTATTACTTCAAGAAATAACAGTGTAGATATTAGTCAAAGAGGTACAGCTGACATGCATTTCTTGAGTAAGTCCACTGCTGACAAGTAATTATCTTCCTTTTGTTAACAGTAAATTTCCTACTAATTAAAGAAACAAGAATATTAATCTAATTGGAACTTTATAATGAATGAAAATATCAGCTCTAGTTAATTTTTGTTGACATTTCCTGTCATCCATGTGACATACATTAGTATTTGCTGGTATTATGTTTAACAAATAACCTGTATCTATTTCTTTTTCTTCTGTGTTTTCAGAAGGGTTATAATGCTTTCATTTTTCTCTTTGCTTTTTACAGAGATGAGGATATAAAACCTGTATCATAGTCTACTATGGGCACTTGGAAATTCTTTCAGTTCTTTGTGTCTTCCTGTGATGCCTTTGACCTATCTAGTGCAATAATATCTATTAAAAATAGACATGAAAATGGAAACAATAAGTACAGAAAAATGGTTTTATGAGCCACTTAGGATTTCTTTTTTTCTCATCCATAGATGTCATCAAGATGCAGCCAGTTATAGCAGTGGCATGCTACCGTGAAGAAAAAGTAATTTTAGTGTCATGTTGGTTTAAACTTTTCAGGAGCTCATTAGGCCAATAAGAATGCTTATGGATACCTCTCACTCTTCATGAGAACAAAAATAAACAAAAGTAACTTTTAACAGCACTAGCTTTGCAATCAATCCTCTCATTGATTTTGTGTCATGATCTGAAGACTGAAGAGACAGAGGTATTATGCTGATGAATTATGTTACTGGATGTCCTGAACATCTTGAGAGCCATAATAGCATCTATCCTGCAAAGGTGAGGAATTTTTCTGTTGTATGTG
This sequence comes from Eurystomus gularis, assembly GCA_013400335.1. Lineage (NCBI taxonomy): Eukaryota > Metazoa > Chordata > Aves > Coraciiformes > Coraciidae > Eurystomus > Eurystomus gularis. The sequence goes on from VZZY01005965.1 coordinate 16,073, forward strand.
TCACCTCTTCCTTTGGCTCTGAAAGAAGAAGGATGTGTGCCTGGTGCTTCCATCTGGCTCATTTGGGCTGATGCAGCCTAACCATAAGCAGGACTCAGATACTGAAGGGAGCAGATCAGACCTTTCACTGCTTCAAAAGCAGGTTCAAGCAGGCAGCTGACACAACAGCGAAGGCAGGGAATGGGGTTTATTATTTTGTTTCTTATCCAGTGGCTCACTTTGCAACAAAATAAATCTGTCCTCTTCATATCAGGGAAGAGGAAGAATGGAATAAAGAGCTTCCAAGGATTTTTCCTTTTGACTCTGAAGTGTCCAGGAAAGCCTTGAGATCCTCTCAAGTCTGTAAAAGCTCCCACATCAAGCTTCGGGGAACAAAAGGGGAACTTTGGGAAACTTCTGGCACAAAAGGGCATATATAAACTATCTGAGATTTGACCAACATTACATCTTTAACTGCAAATAGCAGGATGGATAATTCATTTATTTATAAATCAAGAGAATGAAAATCAAAAGCCTATTCACAACCCACTAAACTGATGACTAAGCTTTATTAAGAGCAGTGATCATGTAGGAGTTTCAGCAATTGATTTGGAGAATTAAAAAAGCAATTGTAGCCTGGAGAAGACTGAATGTATAAATGTAGTAACTTTTTTTCCAAGCATTTTCACTATAGACTTGAGCAATAAGAGGAGTCAGCTTTCTCTCCAGTGGAGAATATGACAACCACTGTTTTAATGTTAACAATTTAACAATGTTATTCAGACAGATCACTGATACTGGAACAGGTCAGTAGATACACAGGATAATTTAACAACTTTCTACCTAAACACAGGTCAAAGCATAACATATGTTAATTTTAAAACCATGATGCATACTATTGCTAGCGTGATCTTGAGGAAGAGAATATTGGGAAAGATCAGAGTTGCAGGAAATGCTGATCAAAAGCAAATGGAAAAAAACAAATAGAAAGCAGCATGGGAACTACATGAGCACACAGGATCCAGAACGCAAACATCTTCCTTAGGTGGTAAGATGTCACAGTTTCACTAAACGTCCCACAGGTTACCCACAGTTTTCTCAGGGCTACTGTGATAGCTTATATTTGTCCAGGGTTTCTGGGACATCTCAACAGCCTTCCTCAGGCAAAAGAACTATGCAATAGATTCAACTAGATTCCTATTTGAAGTGTGGAGTTTTCTCACTTTTTTTCAGAAAAATTGAATTTACAGTCTCCACATGCACATGGTAATAGGAGAATAGAGGAGGTGGGAGCAACTTGGAATGATGTCTTAGGAAGGAACACGCAGATTAGATTTAAAAACTCCTCAGCACCTGTACTGCACCTGTCAGCCTTGGTTCTCTCAGCAGTTTCTAAACCATCATTACTATTTTTCAGATAGGGAGATAGGCCAGAGAGGTGAAGCAACATTCATAGACCAAGTCAGTAACACTAGTGGCAATAGGTACTACTACTATGAGGATTTAAAATCCAGTCAATGTTGTAATTTTTTTCTTATTTTTTTTAGAAGTGATCAAGAGACTTTTTACATCTTCAATAAGGTATTAATCTTACCTACTTACTTGCTGTGGAAAACCCACTTGCTAGCCCAAGGGGAACAAAAACACAAGGAAAATTTGTTTTACTATTTCTTTTTTGACTACCTTAATAGCTATTCTTCATTATTAGTGACAGTAATTTCTTAGAACAATGCAAAACAAAGTCTTAAATGTGACATGTTAGGAAATAACATTTCAGCGATCTCACCTTGCATTCTGATTAAAAAAATTACTTGGCTCTAATAGGCATCAGTTAGCTTTAGCAATTTGACTGCAAGCTTCAAACTACAAACAAAATTCCAAATACCTCCCTCACTGTGACTTTGCTATATGACAAAACATTAGGATGAGTTTTCTAGGCATCGCTTTAATTTACAAATTTAGTATAACCATGTAATTACAGACAAGCACTGCTCTGTGTGCTGCCTTTAATCTATGCATAACTGCTTGTGACCTGTGGCAATCTACCCTAAGAGGTAGATGACCAACAGAAAAGTTTATAATGGCAGCCCAAGCGTAGGACTCTTGCAATGCAGGCTTGGCCGTTACCACAGTGCCCTGCTGGTGGCTCCCTCTCACTGTCTGAAATCCCACTGAGAGGGTGGACTGAGACCAGGGCGAAAGTGAGGGCACTGGATAGGGAGAGCTTTACTTTCCAGGTGTTTGCAGATGTCAGGCCAGGCTGCTTGATTCAGTCAATACTGAGAGTCCATACCAGTCTATGTTTCCCAATCTTCCATTCCAGGACAAAAAGATAAAGACAGCAATGCCAAGACTCCTTTATGGGGTCCACAGGCTAAGCCTTCTAGAAAGCACTCAGCAACCTCCTCATGTTCATCTTTTCAGCCTGCTTCCAAAATTACAAACCTCTCCTTGTTCACATAGATCTCTCCATCACTCAGACACCTGCTAAAAACTCCTCCAGACAGTTCACAAAGACTCAGTCATCAGCTCCTTCTTCTGTACCTCTGCTTGTAAGAAGTCTTCTTTTCATAGTCCAGAACTCCAGCACATACCTCCTCAGAGCTCCAGTGCATATTTCCAGCTTTATGTTTGAAAGCCTTCCAAGCAGCCTGCTGTAGCTCTCTCACAGTGTGCAGCACCTCTGCTATGCTTAACTGGCGCTATATTAAACAATGGAAGCAATAAAACACTCCTAGGAAATTATCCCAGTCTGCTTAACTCAAAGCCTACAAAATAATCCACACTTCTGCCTCAGACATCAATGAATCCAATGAAAAAAATTAATTTTTAATAGAATATTGACTACAACTGTTTCAAGCAACCAAATAAGTATCAGAAAAGCTACACCATAAAATGTTTACATTTTAACCTTTGTCAAGTCCAATTAATGGATTTTTTTCCCTTTGAAGAATTTTACCTTGCTGTTTCTTTACTTTACAGAGAGATTTAAATAATTCATTTATTGGTCTTTTTTTTTCTACTCTCAGTTCCCCATGTAGTTAGAATTTCTTGTGCTAATCCCTTATGCCCTCTTTTCAGGCACCTGCTTGTGAGAGAAAAGTTATCAGTTGAAAGCCTGTTTTACATCTCCATTTTACAGCACCTCTGTACTCTAAAACAAATCACAGTAAAAAAAAAAAAAAAAAGAAAAGATCCCAGTCTCTTTTGATACATAAGGATTACCTGTATGCCTAGTAACATTTAGTAAAGAAATAATGGTAGTTTTAGAAAGTATTCCCAGGCAATGATTACCCAGTAGTAAGCCCAAATTTAAAAGTGTTGATTAACTTCATCTTTTGGAAACAGGTGTGTCTTACATCCCCTGCCTCCATTCTCCTATTTTCATTCACTCAAGGTAAGTGAAAAAAACCCTAAAACAACCAAACAACCCACAACCGTCATTAAAAGATAAAACAGCTGGACTCTGGGCTACAAGAGATGTTATATTTTGTGCAATGCAATAGTATGAAGACACAGAAGAAAAACAGGGTTGTTTGAAATTGTAGGTAATTACAAAGCTGGATAATATGGAAAAAAAGGCTGTTACACTTGCAATCTAGGAGACAAATGCACAGGTTTAGGCTGTGGGAGGATTTGGGATAATAATTTGTTGTGTAGGAACTTCACTGTAGGTGTTCTGTTTTACTACACTTGTAATTGCCTCATCTCTTCCTTGACTGACCAATGCTCAGACGATGTCCTTGGCACTGTATTTTCACTCCTGGCTGCATTTGCTGTTTTCTGGCCCTTCTAAGCAGGGAGGTAATGGCTGCTTCACAGACAGAGAAGAAATGGGCACCTCTGAAAGGGAGCTTGGAGCCAATAGTGGAAAAATTATGAGGGATGGAGAGAGAGGTACCAAATTACGCAGATTTTATGAGCATGTTGCAGACATGTCAGCATGCCTGAATCCCTCAGGGCTAGATATCTAGGATCCATTCCACTTGGTTAGGTGAAGGAAAGCATTTTTCTGGTCTGTGGCAACTGCATTGTGACTAGATGCAGACATCTCACTTAGCGAACATGTAAGATTCTGTCCCTCTCCTGAGCATTGGAAATGGGACATACTCCAACCACAGCTGCTACTTCTACATAACATGGCACCACTGACTTTTATTTTCTGTCATGTTACTTTGCTTCTGAAATTCATTTGGTTGGCAAAGATAACAACCTAAATAATACTTGGACAGAATCTAAAAAGTGCTGTAGAGCTAGTTAAAGGGACATTTTTAATAATGCCTTTCAAGTTTCTGTACTAGGTATACAAAGAAATCTATTAAAATGGTTGGGTCTGAATTATATCTGAAATAAAACTCTACTCTCAGGAGGTACCTGATTGCTACTTCCTAATTTTACATGACATTTTGAAGGAGATTTAACATACAAAATGTAAGATAAGATATAATGAATAGATAAACCACTTCTATTTTACTCTTCCTTCTCAAGTGTGTTCCAAGCTACGTGCTTAATAAAGATTTAAAGAAAAAAGAAAATAACATTACCTATTATACCTAGATACCTATTTAAATAATTAAATTACTCTATACAAAAAACTACAATTCCCCCTAGGCAACGTTTTTGGGGTTTTTTTAGTATTTCATCCTGATGATGAGGAAGACTGATTTACTCAAAACTGATTTCATGGCAAGAGAAGTATTTACAGGACAGGCAGCCACTGAGAAAGCTTTTCCACACTACCACTGTGCCAAACTGCAAGGTGGCACTGGCAGATAGATAAATGTCCCCTGAGGACAAGTGTGCAAACTCACTTTAACTTATGGCCCAAGTCAGATTTGAATTCGAGCTGCTAACCAATATACCAAACTGGGAAGGATCCTCATATGCAATTCTGCCCCACACCCCTCAGGGCAGCTAATTTCAGTCAAATAAGTGAGGTCTTTTAAGCCTCAGTTGTGCCTGCAAATAACTCCTAACTGCTCTACAGCCTTCTGATGCATTATATCTCCAGCCCTTTCACACGACATTTTCTTCACATTCTTTCATATAATAGTCACTAGTGTAAGGAAATAGTTAAATAAATATTTTTCTGTGAGAACTGGATGAGAGATTAACTAGCCAAATTGAGAAAGAAAATAAACTAGGCCATTAACATTCATACATAACTTCCTAAGTAAGAATCATGCCATCACCAGTCTAGTCTACTACTCCTTGTCTTAACTCTCGCTTACCAGGTAATGGTTATATTACAATAGTTCTCTCCTCGGAGCATCAATTATCTGTTAATGTCTTCATGTAACACATCTTGAACATTGCTGTGCAGACTCAGAACACAATTAGTGATGAATATACTAATATGCTGCCTCTAACGTAAACATTTAAGAACCATCCAAGCAGTTTTAGACATATTTCAGTGCAATACTTTCACCATCGCTAGACCTACTAGGTCTTAAGGCAATTCTACTGATTTTATACTTTTGGGGCAAGGTCACATGGTTTTGGTTGGGGTTGACAGAGACAGAAAGTCTTATTTGCTCATAGAAAGTAGTGGAATGGTTAATGTGTTTTAAACAAGCAAATAAAATAATTTATTTGATGCTATCTCCTCCTCCTCTTTTCTTATTGGAGTAAAGAGAGACATAAACCTAGAGGGAGAGATAGTGACAAAGAACACACATGCAAACACAGCTGTGTTTGTTCATGATTTTGTTAACTTTTAAACACAATTTAAATTTTATGCTTCATGTATCTTCAAGGAGACATTGTCCCTACAGAGAGCAAAATGTGCAGTCCCAAGAATCTCAGCACAGCTGCACATAGTTCAAGCCAGTACACATTTCAGATTAAGCTTTTTACAGGACGCATACCCCATTTAGCAAACTCACTAGAGAACATCCCTTAAAGCTATTCATTATACATTAGGTGGTATATACAAGGAAAATAAAATGGGTTTTATTTTTTAACATCTCCTTACTGTTTTAAAATGCATGCTCAATGTTTAGACAGTTTAAATGGCACTCAAGTTTCATACAGTAGGTCAGATGCATTACTTTTGATAACTCCCAATGCCAAAACATAAAAGCAATGTTGCTTTTAAAAAGCTTTGGTCTGTATTTAGCCTTGAGAGTTTTAAGAGGGTTGATAAATGCTGGTAAACTTACTCTCTAGCTCAGTAAAGCAAATTTAAGATACTGGAAGTAAGGCAGTATATTTAATTTTCACAGGTTGTTTATCTCACCAATGTGACCTAACTATTTCAACAAATGATAGAAAACTATGTTGCACTTCCTTTGTGAATTTGATTTCATTTTATTGTTTCCTGTTCATTGTTGTTTCTTTAAATTGATGGTTTACAACCAGACCATCTCATGTGAGACCTTTACAGTTTGAATAATCCAGTATGCAGTGCAAGTCCAGCGTACATGATTAGCTCACAAAGTAATTCACTGATTATCATGGAAGGTCACTAATCAATAACAGAGGTAAAAATCTACAGCTTCAGTAGAAGGGTCATCAGAATTGAATGAATTTTAGATTATTAGTTTGAAATATTATAAGCACACAGAATAAACCATGTAAATTTTGTCAGAAATCTCACTGCATAAGTGCAGATGTTGTCAGGGTATCTACTGAATGATTAATTCATTCTCAACTGAAAGAAGAACTGACTCAACATATAAATCACTCCTGCAATCCTTGCTCTACAGTGGTGTGAATATTTTTTACAGATGCCTGACATCTGTAATTTTCATGGTTTGTAGCACTTAATATGTTGTTGTTCTAGCTTTTTCATTTTATTGCCTCCAAGATATTAAATTCCAAGTTTTGCCAGCTCCCAATTTGCAGAGCTGAAGTCATGTATTGAGTGTAAATTGCTGGTCATTTGAAGACCCTTTCCTTTCCTTTTCTCTGTAGGCCTTATGTTGTGTTTTACATTTTCAAAACCTATTTTGATGTCATAAATATATGCATCTAATGTTAACTTCATTCTGAGTTGCATTTCCAATGCAATTGATATTTCATCTTCCTAAAATCATGACTGAGAATAGAAATCTGAGGGTTTTTTTACCATACTATTTTCATCAGTATAATACTTCACAAGTCCGAAACAAAATACCTAATCTACTGTACCCATTTGCAGCCAGACATTTATGTACAGAATATGGTTTGAACTAATTTACATAAGAGGCCAATTGTTCTATGACAGTACAGATGAGCTTCTTCTACCAGGGAACCAGTTTATAATAAACACCAACACTTCATATATTTTGATGGCAATAGGGAGGAAAGTTGAGTTGGAAAAATAGGCTGAATTAAAATATAGTTAAATTTATCAGACATCTTTAAGATTTTAAACTTTAAAATCCCAATGAAGCTGGGCAGTATTACATAGTATGTCATACTGGATGAAATAAATTGATAAAAAGAAACTGTTTCTTTGATCTCTAGAGGAAGCAACTGAGATCAGATAACATCATGAATACTACTACTGAATAAACTATTCCAAATCTTCAGAAAAAGATATTTTACATGACAAGTCCATCTCCTTTAGACTTCATCCATTATATGGTGGGGGAACAGAATGTAGGAGTGGTGCAGGCAGGAAGAATTTAAAAATACATATTGCTTATATTCGCACAGGCCTCAGGTTATTAAGCACTATTTTATGTTGAAGAAGCTGCTCAAACAAAAAATGCATGCAATATATAGAAAATAGCAGTTACTTACATGAGAATGGTATTTGTAGTTACAATACTTGATGCTATTCAGATAGCCCAATTTATTAGGCTTATCTTCAGCTCCAATGTAACATACAAATCTTGAAAATAAAACACAAAACATTCTGAGAAACAATATAAAAAACATTCAGAGAATAGCAAAGAACAGAAAAAAATCAGAGTTGTCTTCATTTCTTTTTTTTGCATAGTATCTATAGAATACCACCTTGCTTAGCTCTACTGTACCTAAAGCTTCCCCGTTTGCCACACACTTCCCAGCTTCCCTCCCACCCTTATTTCCTTAGCTATGTTGCCCTTGTTGAGATGAAAAACACAAGGACTTCAATAACAGAAACATAAGCTCTTTGAACTAGAGCTGGTTGTTGAATTCAACGCACTATTGCTAAAAATTATCTCCATGGCATTTGATTGTCCTACTATCACGCTATGTGCTTCAAAAACCTGATACATTGCAGCGGAAATCATTTTAAGGTTATTTATAAACAGTATAAAGCACTGAACAGCTGTGAGAGTTAGCAAATTGGCATGTAGAATCAGAGTGAATGTGACAGCTCTCCATTGCAAATTCAAACCTCCTAGAGGCTAAATTAAAGGTTTTTCTATAACAAAATAAAAACCAGAATGAATACTTTGGCTGTCATTGAGCTTAATGTTAGGCTATGTAAAAGCTGAGTGAGATCTGGGACAGAAAGATTTTGGAAGGCTTCTGTTGTTTCAGTAAACACCAGGGTTTAGATTTTACATATATTTTTCACATCAATTCCAGACTTAGATTTTGAATTGAACTGTAGTTTTCAGTGAGCTTTGAGAAAATTACAGTAAATGCTTGTTTTTCCACCACGTTTTACATGGAGACTAAATTTGAGACATGGCTGAGAAAGGCACTTACATATTTTTTTATTTTGTTTTGGGAGTTCTTTTGGAAAGTAAAAAGAATGTAATAGTTTCTGGTTGCACTGTCTGTTCTTCCAAAGCACAATTTCCATTGAGGACATTTCTTATATGCTTAAATGCAAGAGGTTTCCTACATCACTTACCTATGTGTACATAGTGGGGGGAAGGAAGAAGGGATAGGTTTTGCAATTGCAAAGGAGTTGCCTTTTTCCTGCATCTCTCCATCTCATTTCCTTCAGGAAGAAACAAGAGAGGACGTTGCTAACATCAATGCTGTCATTATTTCTCTTAAAGTCACTTAATGGCTGATTTTTAGCCAAATTGGCTCCCTGACTGTCAGGGGTAAGGGCTGAGCTGGCCTTTAGATGAATGGCAGATGCTCTCTATTAACCCCTCTCCCTTCCCAAGGATAAAGAAGAGGAAATAATGGAGAAAGACTCGTGGACTTGAAAAGAAAACTAAACCAGCTTTAATGAAAAACATAACAATAAAGTTAAATATATACAAAAGCTATATTGAACCCAGCCCCCTTAATGGCAATTATGTCACCATCATGCTGTGGAGCAGGCACTGGGGAAGTCCCAGACTGGACTCAGTGGCAGATGGGAATCTGATCCAGGAGTTGGATTCTGGAACTGGATTCAGGAACACAAAAGCAGAATGGACAGAGTCCTCCTCAGATGCTGGCCATTGAAGAAGAGACCTGACTCTTGTGATCCCTCAGCTTTGTACTGAATATAACATATACAGGATGGAATACCTCAGTCAGTTTAGGGTCACCTGTCCTGTTCTCTCCTCCCTGCAGGAGAAGCACCCCAAGGTGGTACAAAAGATTTAGCAGTGACCTTGGTCTGCACAGCAGCAAGTATAAGCAAGACCCTTTCTGCACACCAGTCCTCGGTGGTAACTATAAACATCAACCATTATCACTGTTAGAAGCAGACGCTGCCTGTGAAAATATGCCATAACATCAGAAAGTGCAGTTACTTAGACGAGACTTAGCTGAAAAGTAAAATCACTGAACATAATTTGTTCTGTTCTAAATCAAACCAAGACATTAACTCCCAGTGCGGTCACATGAATTTTCAAACGGATGCCCTGGGCATGGAGACCTGACTGAAGCTGAAGCAAGCATAGGCAAGCATTGGCACTCGGTGCCCAAAAAGGTTCAGACCAAGACAACTGGACAAGGCTCTAAATCTAGGTTTGAAGTTGGCCCTGCTTTTGGCCAAGCACTAAACTAAATGTGCTCTAAAGATATCCTTCAGCCTCAATTATACTATTTCTGTTGCCACAGAGCAGTGCCCTCTGACTCAAGCGGACTCCCAGGTTTCCTCGCCTAGGCAGACTCAAAGTACTTCCACCTCTAAGGCTTTTTCCCTCCTTTTTCCCACACAGGCAGCACTGTTCTGAAATCTACCCCAAACACCCTATAAAGCAGGCATCTGTTTTTGAACAATTACTGAATAAGACATTGGGGAGCACATACCCTGAATATCTACTAACAGCTGAAATGTTCTAGAAACATGAAGGACAACAAATAATGTTAAAGACAGAACTTCTATTGCTGGCTAGAAGTGGAATTGAGGAAGAAAGACAGACAGACAGACACAGGACACTAGTTTTGCAAGCAAGTGGTTCTAAAATAGCTTAAGCACACTTTTGAACAGATAGTGTGAAGAATAAGCGAAGGCAGGAGGAGTCTCCAACTAAAGACTGAAAAGATAAACTTATGATTTTTAAAGCTAATATAGAAGGGATCAGGAAAATAATGGAGTGTGGGACAAAATTTTAAAGGACTAGACCCAGAATTACTATTTAAGGAAATAATAAATTTCCCAGTCAAGGATCACTCAACTAGAGATGAAGCTTACCATGTACAGAGCAACCTACAGCACTACTAACACGACAAAAACCCCAAAAGTGAGACAGAGAGGGAGAGAAGCAGAAGGACTTACAGTGGTTAACACTGGCATCAAAACAAGAATAAAGTTGCACAGAACTTTAAATTGTGTGGCAGTCTCCCAAACCAAGAATATGCCCATCACTTAAAACAATAAAGACAATCCCATAATTTCACAAGTAAACATTAGCAGAGTATAAATAACATAAGCAGGGCTGGAAACAGCATTATTAACATACTGGAAGGAATGAACAACATCGCAGTAATAAGTGAGTGGGTTATCAATTTTAAAGAAAGAAGAATATTAATTCCAAGTTGGACATTGATGAACAATCTGGTGTTATCAGGACATGGCAATTGTTGCTTTTGAGAGAAAAGCTGCAGGAAAACCAATGAAACTCAAATGTTATAATAAAGATTTTATTCCCAACCAAAGTTTATGAAGTAAATGAACAGGAAACTAAGGCAAGGGAAAAAGTACAATCTATATTCAGTATTACCAAAGGGGAAAAAATTCTCAAATAGAGTAAAAGATGCATCATGGTTCATGTTTCAGCATTGGGAAGCCCATAAGAAGGGCATCAAGCCAAAGCTGGCGAAAGAGTTTGAGGATGTTCCTCAGAGAACATCCTTAGAGAGCCCATCCACTTCATGCTCCTCAGGCAGAGAGAGCAGGTGAGGCTTTTCTTGTGTGTCGGACTCACCAGCTGAACTTGGAGAAAGAACACTACTTACTGGCTTCTGAACCAGTGGCCTGACCTTTTACCAGTTCCCTATTTGTTTCACTGGTGCTTGATTTGGCCCACATGCATTTAAATTATTTCTACTTCATGAAGATTCCATCCACAATAAAAGTGGGAATTACAGGGATGCCCAAATACAAAAACTGTACACAAACCCCCTTTCATTTATCACACAATGTCACTTTACAGTCCATGTTTTTTAAACAAACAAAACACAAAAATCCCATAAGATTCCACCCAACCACAACTAGTGATAAGTATATGAATACTACTTGGCAGTGAATATAATCCTACTATCCACAGGATTAGTACTATTTTTCTGCATTACAACAAAAATTCCTTTAATGTCTGTTTTTAAAAATAGTTAATAGGAAATTTTTTTTTTTAAATAAACATTATTCTGCTCTCAAAAGTTTTATTTAACAGTTTTGGATGTATTTGGAATGCCATTACCACCCAAAAAGGATACAGTGAGGGGATAATTGACCTTGTGAGCAGTCTTCTCTTTTCCTTGGAACATTTCACTTAAGATGCTGTCCGTTACCAAAACCCTTCAAGGGTTTTATTGCTCTGTTCCTTTGAAATGAAATAGATTTACTAGCCTAAGTGAGATCTCTTTTGCCTGAAGTTGCAATGGCATCTTAGCATAATTTTAGCAATACTAAAATTATTTCTGATTCTAGTACTAGACTTTAAAAATAAAGCCACTGACAACTGTATTTCGAATCAGATTTTTATTAATCTTGCAAGTATTTTTTGCTATAACCCTGAATTCATTAGTATGTATACTAAAGTAGATTTACAGGTTCAATAGCTATTTTCACTTGTCACATTGTAAGTGTATTGGAAAACTTTAATAAAAAATTGTGTCTATACCTTACAATTGGCTGGGAGAGTCCATGGGTCTTTGGCTTAAGCCGGAAATCCTGGCACAGTAAAAACAGGGCACAGTGGTATGCCATGGTTTACTACTCTGTAACTAATATAGTCTCTGCCCAGGAATCCTAGAGAGTTTGTGTTCACTGCTGAGAAATTCCAGCTGACAAGAAGTCAATAGAACAATAACTGAAAAGGTTGGAATGTAAAGCCCATGGCTCACACATGGGCCCCTTGTCTAGTAATTGTTCTGCACAATTCAAAACCTCAAATTCCTTCTTCTCCCAAAGAAGCTTCTACATTAGTCACACAGCAGAAGGCAGACACAGATTCACATGGGGTAAAAATTGTCTGACCTTAGATGAGAGAACTTTTGCCCCCTCATTCCAACTCATACATAGTTAACCTTTTTTTCTTGAAATACTTATGTATCTATACAGAGACTAGCACAAACGGTCTTAACTGCACAGAAGGAACTGAACTAAGGTACTGAATTTAATTGCTTATTGTATAGACATACTCAGTTCATGTTAATTTAAGATCCCACTTTCATTGCAGCTAAAAAGCAAAGCAAAAAGATAAAAAGATCCAGAAGAAGTGAAAGAAACTGTCTACAACATTTGCAGAGAATCAGTGTATGGAATTTCAAGCAGTCCAATACTTTGTTCATTAACTCCTAATTAGATAGTTCTATAAAGATGAATGAGCACTGTTCGATTACTTACCCTACTGCAGGTCCCCAGATACTTCCTGTGTTGTTTATTTTCACAGGAGCAATAGGATTTAATTCTACAGTAATTACTTCCCAATTTTCCTCCAGAGCAGAAGTATATTACATTTCCTACTAAAGTGAAAATGGATCCTATCAAGTTGCTGTTGTCTTGCAACTTACTGATAAAAGAGCAAATGGAAAATATTTTCAGAGCCTGTATTCATCTCTGAAAGGTGCTGAGTCCAAGAGCAACCATCAGATAGGAAAAGCAGGGCTAAGAACAGTGCTTGGGTCTTTGTAGGATCAGTACTAAGTTTATCCAATATTCACTGGACAGACTACAATACATATCTGTAATTTCCTTTACATGTAAGAAAAATGTATATCTATCTACCTTTAAAAAAAATCAGTCATTAATATTTTCCTACAAGTTTGAACATTATTCTTTCAATGGGCTTCTTCAGCTTCAGTGTACTCGGGTGAAATCTACACCAACTTTCTCGTTACGCCATTTTTAAAAAATGCCATTCAAAGTTTTACCCAACACTGGAGCTTGAGTATTGGTGGTGATTGAAGATATAATGTTGTGGAACTTCAAAGCTTGACCAAAAGCCCCTTTTCTCAACATGGGATTAGAATAACAAATCTTCAAGCCTAAATTTGACAGCAACTTCCTTTTAGACTCTGATAAAACCAGTGAACTTTCTGCTTTAGTTCTGTTGTCTACAGACTGGAATAAAACTCCAAAGGGGATATGGGAGAAGCTGATGGAAAAACAACAAAGCACTCCAATGATTCAGTGAAAGCATCGCTTAAAAAATACAATCTTGAAAGAGGCCAGAAACCAGCTTTGTTTTGTAAAGAAAATGGCCATATTTTCCTTAAAACTGTTATAGATTATGACCAGTATTAGGCAGTTGCCAGAATTTTCTTAAGTGACTATGAGTTTTAGCAGCACTATTTTGAAACACATTTTCTGAGATTCTTTGAAAGAACTCAGTAGACATTTTCCTGAGTTTTTCTATTCATTTAATTTCAAAATGTCAGTGGTTACATCTAAAAACTTTAACCAATACTTTCAGTACATTGTATCTTTGTACCTTTCATTTCAGCTTCCAGTGCCTTCACCAGTAATCACAGCCATTTCTGGAAAACAGTGCAGTGAGACCAGTGTCATCTCTGGAGGCAGATCACCTTATTCTTCACGGATGCAGTGAGTGCACCATGTGCCACTGTACAGCACAGAAGCCTCTGGCCTTGGAGACAGTTTCTGAGGGCTTGACAATGTAGCCACAGAAAGGGTATTATGTACACAATCAGGGTATGCAGATCTACAGGTCAGCCTTCTTAGAAAGCACGTTCATATCTTGAAGTGTGTGTGGGTTTGACACAATCCTGTGCTAGCAGATCACTCTGAGCAGCTTTGGGAACAGAATGAGGTCTCACCCTACAAACTCGGAGCACAGCTGAGCTAGGTCATGACTGCTCCCACCCACCCCAATAGATGTCTACACTTTTATCCATTAAACTTTTTGGTACAACTTGTACATAAAAGTTTCTTCTCCAACTGGCTGTGAAAGATGTATTGCAGAAACAGAAAGTGAGTTTCAGAAAGTTCTTCCTCAACACTTCATTAAAGAATATCCTCATAGAAGACTTGAAAGAAATTATGGTCTTACAGACTTCTCTCCATCCTCCCCAGGTGCCCCACACTGTTTACCACTTCTTTTTCAGTATGGAAGATAAGCCCTTTGAGACTATCCAAATCAATTCCACACGTAATGAAGCTTGGCCAGCAGTAACTTTCACTGTGGACATAAAAGTGAAGTGCTAATTATTTTGCAATACTCTTTTCAATATAATAATGTAAATAGTTTTTTAAAAAACCTGTATAAAGAGAAATACACAAAATATGAGACCATGAAACAATGAGAAAAGTACAGCTTCCCATTTGCATTTATATAAGATTGTTTTTTCCTCTTGTGTATATTTCAATGTATTTTACAGAAAATAACTTTAAATTATGCCCCTGTCCTGCTCATCTGAGGATTGAATACTGTTCCGTGATTAAATATGATGACACTGGGATTTGGAAAGGCATGAAGGAAAGATTTAGCAGGGACAGGAGAACTATTTTGCAGTCTTCCCAAAATTAACATTGCTTCTACTTGTGAACAGAGCACTAATTCTAGTCTGCCACTTCAATTACAAGGTCTTTGGCTGTATGTTGCTGCTTTTTGCTAGATTTCCTGCTTCCAGACTAATTCAATCTGGCAGAAACTCCAAGTGTTAATCAAAGAGAACAAACCAGAAATAACTAGCCCCAGTTCTGCCGGATGTTCAGAGAAGTTAAATGTGTGATCAGAAAGGGATGATCTGAAGATATACAAAGCAAAAAGCAATGGCAGAAATAGGTAAGAAAAGGACATTTTCTTCCTCATGTGCAGCACTGCTCTCTGAGTAACCACATCCTATCACTGCCATTGCTTCCCTGAACTTCCTTCCACCTTTGTCTGTCTGTCCTCACTGCAAACTATTAATCTTGAAACTCCTTTGATATTGCCCAAGTTTGGGGAAATACTTTTTTCCAAGTGTTTTGCAAGGTGCAAAGCACATGAGAGGGTACTGATGTTACACATACACACTGAACTAACCCATTTACGTATAGAGCTTGCGTCTTTCTAAAAATATAACTAGGCCAAAAATTTTCCAAGTGTCTTCATATTTAGAACAGACTGGCAATGTTTTATATGTCTTTCTTCAGGCCTGAAACAGTAACTTGTGAATAACAAATAAGATGAGAACAGTTGTTTTAAGATTAGTTTGATTTTGTTCATCAATAATTAAGAGAAAAGGCATCTTTAAATGTCAAATGGATGCTAGAGGGGCGGATGTGGTGCAGTACCTCCTCTGGGTTAGTCAGAGAAAAGCAGTGTCCTTGCTGTGTCCAAAGTGTTCCACTGGCTAAAAAGTACTTTATTTATCTAGAATTTCATTTTATATAAGAAGTACAGTTGAAGATCCTCATTTCACCAGCATAAAGACACTTGTCAAGAATTCACACTGGCAACCAAGCCAGTATAACCCAGGATTGCCCAAAATCTACTGTCTTCATCATCAGCAGTAAGACACTCCTTAGGCATCCTATTCTGTCAAACAGTGCTACATTATTTGTATTACATCTGTGATTTTTAAAAAAATTTTTATTATGAATTATCAAATACAAAACAAATGCATACAGTTTTCCAAGTGACAATTACTGAAGAACTAGTAGCATGTCACCACGCTGTGTTTCCTTGCTCCATTCCAACCTTTCCCCAGCAAGCGGTATTTCTCTGAATTTCAGAGAAAGGAAAATCTTGAATAAACAACTATCTCAGATACTTCGCTTATTTTCATGAACCTCACAACATTCAATAACCACTTGACGTTCCTTAGCTGTCTCATTTCAAACATTTTTTATAAATACTGAATCACTTGGCTCCAATTTTACAAAATGGTGAGAATTAAGCACCGTTTCACAGGAGACGTGCATTATATCAACAGCAACAGAAATGAGATGGGCAATGAAAGACTGTTGGTGGTACTGCACATTGGGACCATTACTATTTTGAGCACTGCTTACTACTAAAGATGATCTAAACCTTGCAAAGAAACTGCCATTTTACCTGAATTTAGCCTTCATTTGTATACATCACAGCTAAACACAGAGCAAGGCATATTTTAGAGGTACAATTGACAGTTCAAATGTTATACAGCCCGAATGTTACAGACATTTGCCTTGCAATATCTGAGGAGTAGTAGTACAACTTTGCAGAGCCTTAGAGGAACAACTGTCAATCAAACAAAGCTCAAGAAAAGGCACGTCATGGACAGCAGACAGGCTATTATAAAAATGAAACACGTCAGGAATTGTATTCACTCTCTCATTGTCTCCGTTCTCAGATAGAGCAACAATAAAAAGCATGGAATAGAATTCTCACCTGAAATGATGGAAAAAAAAAAAAGCTTTTAAGCAATAGAACTGAGCTTCAAATTTATTAAAAACTCACCATAAGCTTCCTTCCCACAGAGGAAGGGATTCAACTTTCCTCTCTGTGCTTTCTCCACTGTATCTATGCATGGTCCTTATGATTTAGCTAGTGATACACAACTTCATTTTACCGAGGTATTTTTAAAATCCCTCAGGTCAATACTGAAGCACAGGAGTTAATGCAGGTTTGGCACCGTTAAAATGATCCTTTCCTGCCATCTAGGGGACACATACTGGTGTGCAGATGGAGGAACAGAGGATTGTCTTCACAGTTATATTTAGGAAATCTTTCAATATGAAATGCTTATCCCTATGCAGCAAAACAATCATCTTAATTGAAGAGAAACACAACTATCAAGAAACAAACCTACTGAAGGGTAGCACATATTTCACAAATACTTTAAAATTTTATATTTTTATATAAAATTATTTATATAAAAGATATATTTATTAAAACATATTTATAAATACTTTATACATTTTAATACCGCATAAAGGGTAGTATTTTATTAGAGACCAGATTCATAATACTAAATACTGGCATAACCATAAACTCTTCTACAGTAAATTTGTTTTGTACCTAGCAAAAATACTGAGTCAACAATCTAAGCCTCGCTTTTACCACACAGCCATGTCTTCTGAGCTACTCAGCTATATGAAGACTTTCGATTTTCCTGGGTACCCCAGAAGGGCAAGATCTATGCTGCTATAAACAGCGTGTAGCCTTCAACAGCCAACACAGATAAAAAGAAAGGATCAAGACGCCTGTGGTTCCAGAAATGGAGAAAGTCAGAAAAAGTAATGTTTCATCACACCTGATATTATGAAGACTTGGGTAAGTGTCAGAACTTGCTTTTCAATGCATTACTTACAAGAAGCACTAACTTTCTCACACCCTCATTCTGCTTCCTGCATGGTAGACAGGGCAGATACTTCCTATGTAACAACATGCCCCCCCCACACTGTGGGGACAATATGTACCTTTCTATTGCTCTATCCTAAAAATATAGAAACACTCGGTGTCAAAAAGTCATAAAGTTATTTTTAGGAAAAGTTAAAGGTTGTTCCGAGATGCAAGTTCCTATTGCTGGTGATGGCGTTGCAGTCATGGTTTTCATATTTGCTCTCTTTGCTGCCTTCCAGGTCCTTTCACATAGAACTCCACAAATGGAAAGAGCAAACTCAGCTAAATGCTAAGCATAGTCAAACGCACCACAAGAATCCAAACAAGTTTTTTCTTCCTCTTGTTTTGCTCTTACTTTGAAAAGGAACAATCCCATAAAACAAACAACCGTCACTAAAACAAACAAAGACCCATGCTTCCCATGGTTGAAATGATGTGAAAATCTCTATAGGATCAAAGCTGGAGCTTTTCCTGGGATGAAAGCAAGCAGGTGTCCCATCAAGATGTTTAATGAACTAGCTACAGTTGCACAAAATGCAGGCCCCAAATCTGCCCCAGTGAAGGGACTGAAGATAAAATGCTTTCCCCAACCACTACTTAGAGCAACAGTGTTACAAAGAACAAACACAACCCCCAAATTTAACAGAACAACTCTTCAATTACTTTCGACAAAAAAATTTGAGCATCCTGGCCAAGTCCTCTGCCCATTACAGTGTGCAGTGTGTTTCAAAAAACTTGCAAGAATCACTGACCTGGGGATGCTGAAGCTTTCTACCATGTAGGCAAGAAATTAAATAAATGAAAAGCCACATGCTAACCCATTCACAGTAGTATAACATAAATGTGTATAAGACACCTTAATTTCTTAAACTGGAACATGCTTGCACAGCACAAACAAGTTTGGCACTACATCAACACTGCTGCTTAGAAAAAAAAAAAAAAAGAATTTCTAGGTATGATATTTATGGAATTTCTTTATTCACAAAAAAACAAAAACAAACAAAAAAAAAAAACCAAAAAAACCACACAAGGAAGGTCTCCTGCATGATCAGAACAACAGCCCACATTTCAGAAGAAAAATCCTGGTGGCAAATAGAAAGCCTTAGATTTGCTTGATTTGATTTGACTTGCAGAGATTAAAACTACAAAACTGCTAGTGCCCACAAGGATTGGAGGAAGCTGTAACATGGATCCTGAGTGTCAGTACAGCCTGCTTGGCTAGACTTCAGGAAATCTGTGCCTCTGTACCGGAAACTGTGGTCCAGGTTCTGTAGAACATCCAGCGCTAGGGGACTATTTAGATCCTCAAATAAGATGCCAGCAATGTCTTGGAGGTAGAGACTGCTTGGACTAGAGGGTAAACATGAAACACAGACAAACTGAGATAAGGTTCTTAAGGTATGAAAAAAAAAAAGGGAGATAGCAGTGAAATTAGATTACATTTAGCAAGACAGCTGTATGTGGAAAATTAAGCTTACTTGGTAAAACCTATAATGTATGATCACTTTTTTGGTTTTTTTTCAGTGTACACCACATGTCTCTCTTTAGACAAGAGAGTACAAGGCAATAATACCTTGGGGCTTGGCAGCGGGGGACTCGAGAGAAGAAAAAAAAAGAGACAAGGGCTCAAATGAGAGACAGGATGGAAAGGTAGTAAGGCACCATCAAGAAATCAAGACAGCTTGTTTCCTAAGCCAGACCTCCTGTGGTAAGTACAGGGTACACCCTTAATGCAAACAGTCATGAATAATACTTGTGAAGAGTAGAAAAAACCCCTACAATACATATGCAAGGCCTCTCAAACAGACTGAACACTACACTTAATGACATAAATTATAAAGAAGTCACATTCAGCCAAAAGGAGAACACTTTTGTGCCTAACAAAGTTGACATGTTCCAGCCTTAGTTTTCTGAAAACAATGCAAATTTATGTCAGATTTTTTATCTACAGTGACATTTGTGCAGTCCTACTGAAGTTCTAAGTATCCCAAATTCCATAATTTGTTGGCTTGTATCTACAAAGTTTTCTTTTCATTTAATATTTGCTTATCTTTCCGTCAACTTAAGAAAAGCCAACAAGCATGTGAGGTTATTGGGTTTGCATTTTGAATGTGATAAAAAGTACAGTTTCAGGAAGGCAACTTTATTCAGTGTTTCAGGGGTTGTATTCCCATGAGAGGGACACATCATTTCTAGATAACAGCACGTATAGGCACATACTTTTTTTTGCTACTTTGCCCCTTCTGCATTGAGAACATCTTTAAAACCCTTTATTCTTTGGGAAGATTTTTGGAATGGCTGGGGAAAAAGGAAACATCATGTTACATTAAGAAGGCCAAGATTAACACACCAGGCAAAGACATTGAAAAAGTTATCTACTGTTTAAAGCCTACCCTTATGCAATATTGTTGGGATTGAACAGAAAAACAGGAAGTCAATTGGCTGTACTTCCCGGTCCCCACCCCAATTTTCACAACTCAACACAAATTACTGATCTGTCTCTGAATATTTGTCTAAAAGCCACGTTTTGCCTAGAAGTTTAGAAAAAAAAAACAACAAAAAAAGAGTACAAACAGAAGTACAGTCTCTTAAAAAAAAAATTAGTGCAGAGCACAAAAATGAACGATTAAGTAGCATTTCATCACACCTTTTTCCCACTCCAAAATCCTATTTTGGTGTCTGTTGCAATATTTGCATGTTGAAATGACTACCAACAGCTTGATGGCAGAATTTTATTTTCAAAACTGGAAAAAATTCAAATTGCATGTTTTACAGGGGGCAGCTCAGTTTAATGAGAGCAAATGAACTTTTCAAAAGTCTAATATATTAAATTATAATGGAGAACATTTCAATATTTGCAAGCTATGCTAACTGTGAACTATAGGGTAAAGAAAGAAAATTGTTTCCTTCCTATCCATAAATGACCCACTTTACTGCGAAAAAGTAAGTTTTTATGATCACAAAACACTTTTTCTCTTAGTAAATGGTTTTCACTTCCCACACATTATTCAAGCACATAAGAGTTACCTGTACAAAAAAACAGGAAGGATAGTACACTTGCTACTCAATTAGCCAGCTTATTTTTTCTAGTACTTATTTATGCAATAAGGTTTTATTCAGTCTTAAAATAATAGTTTTAAGAGGGAAACATTCAAATTATTACTGGATCTACTTAGTAAAAACAGTTATCTTACAGATGAACACATCAGGGAAGGGAAAATCTTATTGTAAAACTTAATTCCACTTCAAACAAGCCTGCGGAGACTACTTTCAAAAAGTGGATCCTGACAACCTCATCCAAGCATGACAAAAATTGCTCAAAAGGTGCATTCTCATAGAGACTGCTAAACAAAGCAGAGCTGTTTCTTTCATAATACGATGCATTATTTTAACATCATGGGTCTGATTTTACAAATTAGACTATAACAAGTATATAAATTTCTTTATTACAGTATCCTGTATATTAGATGCAGAATAGTTTTGAAGTGCAAAGACTACCTGCTGTGTTTTAAAGCATCCCATTTAAAAAAACTTTAATTGAACTACTTTCAGTTTAACAGGCTCTGAAGGTGATTAAAAATAAAACCCTCCCCAAATTCTACACCAAGCCTTAAAAAAAAAAAACAACAAAAAAACAAAAAACCAACAAACAAACTACAGCATAAATGCTGTAAACAAATTGCTATCATAAATGGGAAACTGTTGTAGAATATGAAATAGTAAGGTGATCAAAATCCTAGCTATTGTCAAGAATGTTTCCTTGTGTAAAGGTGCTCAAAGGTGTTAAGTGTTAAGGAATTAATGAAAGAAAACTCCATGATCCTGTTATTCTGAGGACCACAATATAGCCATTTCCTCCTAATGAAAGTTAGATGTATTACCTCAGGTGAGACTGGATTTAGCAACCAAACTGTGTATTTATGAATAGTTTTACCCAGAAAGTGTTAAATATAAAATAATGCTTTTTAAAAAATACAAAAACAACGAAAACAATGCAAGGGCTATACATCCAGATAGTGTTTTTTATAAATACTCAGAACTACATTCTGAATTACATAAAAATAAACCTGCAAAATAAATCTAAATTGCAAATTTAAATTATTAAGTCACCAAACCAGAAATCTCATTCACAGTATCATTTTATTTTATTCATTTATAGTTGCTTCCCTAAGAACAGATCTTATTTTCAACACATAAGAACAAGTGTTAGCATGAACACTGAAGCAGGAAGCTTTAGTATCAGATTTTAACCTTGCCTTGCATTCCTCCTTTTTCTTTAAGCACTGCTTTTCACTGATGTCAATTATTTCCCGAGCATTTTGACTTGACACTCATAGTCTTTCACCTCAATGTGACTTTTGCTAACTAGCACTAATATACAACTTAATTCAACCGATCACTGATTGCATGTCTTCTTTTTAACATTTATGACAACGTACTTGCTGATACTTTTAAAAATTCTTCTGTTTTGTTCAAGTAAAAATGGAATCAAATTGAAATTTACAAAACTTAAAATATTACTACAGAAAACTCAGTGTTCTTGAATTCTTAAAACACGATTTATCAAAACCATTTTGTCATTAAAGGATTCTAGTCACTTAGCGGAATGGTTCTAGTAACCAGACTCCACATGGTTTTTAGGCATGCAGAAGTGCAGAATGGTTCTTTCTGAAGGCCTGCCAAGTATTTATGTAGGTTAGCTCCTTGACTGCTGCTGGGATTTCACTAGGAATTGGGCACCCACCAGTGTTTTTGTTGTCATTTTATTTTTTGCTCAGGTTGGGTTGTTTTTGTTTTGTTTTTTTTTTTTGCATTTGATGGTGGGGTGTGTTGTGGGGTTTTTTTGCATCTAATATTCATCCATAGCTTTAGATTCTCTTTACAGTTCTAACTTCATCCCCTTCAAACTGAATTAAGAGTTAATAGGTCCAATCTTTCAACACCTAGTTTTCATATGGAAGCTCTCTACTTTTTCAAACTTTCAGTTCCTAAATTTCAGGTGAATTAATCTAACTTGAACACCATCAAAATTTCTCTGCTCCTGCAAATAAGACTAAAACAAAAAATTAAGGCAAAATATTTTCTCTGCAACAGAATCTGAAAACATATCTGATAGTAGGTAGATAAATGTCAAGATGAGCTTCACTGTGAAGTCTAGAGATACAGCACCATGATTCTGTTCTGTTTATAAATCTGGTTTCCCTTTTGTTTTTGCATTCATTTAGAAAACAGCACTGTCACTAAAAGATGAGGAAGGCTCATGTGTACAGTATTGAAAACTGTAACAGATTACAGCAAGTCTACACATAACACTGGCTGCAGCGATTCCAAATTTAATTATCAAGAGGTCTATTTTTAAAAAGGTATTCAAATTCTAAATTACTAGAACAGCACTTAATAAGAAATTTTTTATCCACTGTACAGAGATTTTGAAGAAAAAAAAATAAAAATCATACCCTAGAACTAGTTACCAGAGAAACTGGAAATGAAATAGTTTTATTTTAAGGCAGAAGTTCAATTATACACCAGGTTAAAAGCCACCACAATATTAATGATAACTAACTCATTTACCACTTAAAAATTTGCATTCATAACTATTAACTCCTGAGCTGGCTAGAACTCTGCTGATGTTCCAGGAGTCCAGCTGGAGATATGGTTATCCTTAGAGGGTAAAGCTATGCCAGAGTAAAGTCAACCTACTCACTACTTTTTCATTATTAAACAAACTGCGCTCCTTTATGTTAGTAAGTTACATAAATTATTTAGAAAAAGGAAGTATGAAATATTGACAATGACAAAACAGATTTTTAAAAGCTATCATTGAAAAAGTTAGAATACAGATCCAGAGGAATTTCAATGCTTACAAACAGATTCACGTATGTTCATCAAGTTGAAGATTAGTGTATTAAAAAAAGGTAAGAAAATACTTTGTGTTTCAGTTCAACTGCACTTGATTCAAGTACAGCTTGGACATTGGCTGATATAAATTAAACATGGTCACGGCCCCAGCAGCCAGAAGTACAGAAAAATGTACATGTTCACAGGATAAATAGAAGTCTCTTCTTTTGAAAAAAACAAAAACAAACAAAAAAAGAAGCTATCTCACTCCAATACGGGAGGTCATCCACTCCAAACCTTGGCATAATCTGAAAGATAAGAGATGTTATATTGGTAGTAGTTCTATTCCAGCATCTTTAAAAGTATTTTCTACTTTTTTTTTTAAAAAAAAAACATCTACTTACAATTAAAAAAGTCGGAACTGGGATTAAAACTTGAACAGGGTAAACAGTGTTTTAAACCACAAGAATATGGTCAAGCATGCTATTTTACTTACAACCAAGTAAGTTTTTCTTTTTCTACATGAAAGGCTGCTTGCTTGAAATCTAGACCTTTACATACTAAAAGAAAAATGACAGGTACCCAGACTGAACTGGTTCATGAAAAGTCAGTGTATCAATTCAAAAATCCCTTTACAAAATTTAAAAAAAATCCAACTTGATACAGGCACCCAAAAATGTTTTTTGACCTTAACAGACAAAGGAGCTAAAGAAAGCTCAGCTTTACATTTTAGTAATTGCTGGCATAAGGTATACAAGTTTCAAAAATGAGCTGTATCAGTCAGATATAAATAAAAGCTTTAATATTAGTAACAATTTTGTTTTATCCAGATCTACATACCTTTCCATCAAAACTATGTTTGAATGCTTATCAGAAAACCCACTCAATAACAACAACAAAAAACACAAATCATGCCACCCCCCTTACAAGCTCATAACAGATCAGAATGTAAGGGAAGATGATAGTAGCTCATTTCTTTAACTACACAAAGACACAGAGAATGAGAGGGTAGCGCACAGAGAGTAAAAAAATTATGCCAACAGCTACATATTTGGATGGCAGAGGATGTCAGGTTTTTTGGTTGGTTTTTTTTTTGTTGCTTGGGTTTTGTTTTATTTTTTAAACATAAGCTGAAAGACTTTCATACAAATTTGGAGTTGGAGCTATAAAAGAAAAATCCACAAGGTTCCACAAAGAAAAGGAAAAATTCAAAATGTCCCTCTGACTGCATAGATTAGAAAGTAAGTTCTTTCAGGAATTGGTGTCAATAGGCTACTAAAACAGCATTCTAATTTACCATATATTACTACACTAAGCAGTAAGCAGTTACCCTTCTCCTGTCAAGGCACAACAGGACTGAATGTGCCATGGGTGATCCTTTATGGAGCTAAGGGTGAGGTATGTAGATATCTCAGCAGCTGTCATGCAACCTTTCATGTCCTGCTTGTTTGCAAAGATCAAAACTGCAGCCTTCCGCAAATCCTAGAAGTAATTTAGAATATTTATAATAGTTATTATAAAGAACTAAAAGGCTATTGAGCTAACTGAAGCTCTTAAAAGAACTCTATTCAAGCTAATCTACAATTACACAGCAGCACAGAGTTTTAACAGATTTACTGCTTTAAAAATTAATTACATTAGGACTGAAGAAAGCAATTTATTCAGAAGTGTTCTCCACCACAGAGGATCAAATTGTGATGTATTATACAACTATCCTTTTCGTGTTGACAACATGTTCATACGTTAACTAGTGAAAGTCTTGTTAAAAGACATTTCATAAAGCTCAAAACCATCCAGCCAGCAGAAATATCACTGGATAAACATTCCAAAATCTACATTAGATAATACTCAAATGGAAAAGCCTACTATATATCATTTCCTTGAAATTACCTTCAAATTCATTGAACAAGTTCTGTAGTGATTAAAGCGGTAACAATTTAAGAAAGCTACCTAAATTCTTTTAAGTTTTATTCTATATTTTAAAAAAGTGAGCTCTAACAACGCTGCAGCAGCCTTAGTAAAAACAGAAACTAATACAAGTTGTTTTGTTTCTGTATGGAAATTAGGATTACATATAGCAATGAGACAAGAACTGGGTTGTATGGTTTTAGGAGTGCAGAAGGGTAACCAAATGCAATACTCAGGAAGCTGACAGTTGTAATTAATTGTTCACATTTAAATGTATATTAAATTTTGAGACTATTTCTCCATCAAGAGAGAAAAAAGCCAAACCTTTATGGTCCAAAGTTGAAAATTTAATCCTAGAAGTAGTCCAGTGTAGGCTTACCTATTCATGAGATGGTAGACCACAGTCTCATAAGAGTTTATAACACTGGAAACTAATAAATTGCATGGGAAAACTTCACCACAAAACACTATCTTTCCACCTTTTTTTGGTACTGTATTTGCTCCTTACTACCAGATCCGAGCTATATTAATATGAACTATAAAAAGTAAAAACCTCGTTGATTTGAAACAATGCAAATCTCTCAGAGAAGTTAAGTCCACAGGATTACTTGCATTGTACTAAATCCTTTTCCTTCAAAAATGAAGGGAGATATTTATATTTAAAACAATTTGGCTTGAGAGTGATCACAGGTTTTAACTAATCCAATGTACATGTTAATTTAAGATGTTTGAAAGAGTTGACCCAATGCTGAACAGTCCTCAATACAACATATAATCATAAAACTACAAACAAAACAATTTAGAAGGAAATCGGACAGAAACTGATTGATCTATAATATTAGATATGCTCCTTAGTTTTAAGGAACAGGATTAAAACAAACAACAAAGAGAAATGGAATTGTCTGCTTTCTAAAATAAATAATCTGCAAAAATATTTCTTGAAATTTTAACCATTTAAAGGAAAGAAGAAAGACAGGTGGTAGAGAACAATAATATCCAGCTGCATTAATATCAAGTTTAAGATATTTTAGAAGTTCAACATTTGCAAAAGAAGGAGTGATTTGATTACAATCAAGCAAGCCCTATTACAAGAGTGCTTCATAATAATTTTCCTGTTTATAATTTACATCGTTTTAAAATGTGACCAGCATGCATGCACATTTAGACCCAGAATTTTTTTGTGACAGAATAATTTTTGCTAACAGAGGAAGCATGTAATGTTATTTGACTGTTCACAACAAAAGAAAACTATTATCCCAACTCCCCACCATACCTCATGAGCCAGCATTCTATAAAGTTCTTCTTTTGTAATAGAAAGTCGCTCTCTATCAATGCTGTCAACAACAAGAATGATGAACTAGGGCAAAAAACAATAGTACAGTATGTAAGTACAAAGTGTAAATTACAGAAAGTTTCCAAGAGGCCACTACCACAAGTCTTCCTAAAGAGACACAGACCTTTAGAACACACTAGAAAAACAGAACAAGAAGTTTACTGTGACAGTTTTTTGCTAGAGCCCTGGGAATCATATATGAAGATTATAGTTAAAAAAAAATAAGTGTTTGTACATTTCAGCACTGCTATTAAGATCTACTGCCATGTACTATGGTTAAATCCTCTTGGTGGATTTTCAGGCCCTACATCATAAGCAAAATAGTGAAGTAGGTACCAAAAGCACCTACAGACACTGGGTTACATTTAAAATGTAGATAAACTCACTACATCATTATCACTAAAACAGCTGCTAATGCCCACTACTATTTGCATACACAGAAAATGATAAAACTGAAAATTAAATTCCCTATTTTGAAAAAGGCATTTTTAGCAATTCATCATCATCTTACTCACACCACTTAGGAAAGGTTATTTCAAAGTAGTATATCAGACCTCAAAGCTATATATCTGTTGAGCTTAGCATGACACTGTGGCACAACGCCTTAACCTTTGTAGCGCAAATGACCTGTGCAGTTGGACTCTCACAACTCTGCACCCTTCCACCCAAGCACTTAGAGACGGCTAAAGCAGTGATTTTACCCTTACTGTTCTTGACAGGCACATTGTGCTCACGGCCATGCTCCTGTGAGTCCTGAGACACTAAGTCTGGTATATCAGGTCTCCCACATGAAGCTATTGTCAGTGGTATGAAAACTGTTTTACTCTTTCTGCCCCTTGTTTTGTATTCTCTATTTTATAGCCTTATACTAAAGAGGAAGAACACATGGTGTTACATAGTAGGTAACATTGAACTAAATGTTTGCAAGCATTGCATAATGGTATGCATACCCAAACCACAACTGATCAGTGTTCAACACTTGCCCCGCCCAGAGTACGCTCCAAGCAGTGCTACAGTGTCATAGGTGAGAACAATGAGTAGGGAGATCAATTAGGTTCTGATTAAAATTATACACATGCAATTAAAAACAAACAAAACAATTACAGGGAACACATGCTGCACTGGAGAGGAAACCAAAGAGATTACATTCATCTGAGAGACTTCATCACTTCTCTTCCTAGATGGGAGTATCTTTCAATCCCTTCTTTACCATAGCTGTCTTTGTTTGCCCCCACCCCAATAACTTAACTAGGAGAACTCCCTCCCCTTTCTTCTCACCCAAAAGCCTATGTCTGTTGGCCTGTCTCAACATCCTTTCTGTAAGAATACTATCTGACTCTTAAAACAGAATTGCAGAATTAGCCATGTCAAGTTGAAACTAATTAGGACACACATGCACTGAAAAGCTTATCTGTGGGATTTTTACATTACTCCAAAGATTGTTCAGATTGCTTCAATTACAGATAAGGAAAGACAGAAAAGAGAATTATTAACAAAAAAGCAGTATTAGAAGTTACCACTATGATTCTCCAACATATGCTCCAAATCATTTTGCCCTATAAAATTAAGGAGATTCATTACCCATTGAAAATCACCACAAAGTATGAAAAACTAAGTCAATTTAATGCTGCTGTGACTTTCAGATGTCTAGCAGATGAGGAGGAACAGTGAAGGAATTATTCATATTGGAGAGGCCAGCATTAGCATACTAAACAGACCCCTTTTCTTTCCCAACCGTTGCCAGCAGAAAAAGCTTCTAAGGGAAAGTTCTTCTCCACAAGCGCTAGAAAGCACTGGTTTTCAAACATGTACTAGCCAGAATATGAAGAATATCCCAAAAGGATGAAAAAAAAAAAAGAACTAATACATGTGTCTCTCCAAATTCCCAAATCAAAGATTCTCAATGGACAAATGTCAAGAAGTTATTGTACCAGATAATTCTGGCAGAGGTGTTCACCCTCAGGTTTATGTCTTAGATGCAGCCATATTTTTCGAGATAAAATTAAAAATAAGTTTAAAATACTAGAGGTGAAAGTTGAGATGTCATCATCAGGCTTTCAGCAGATAAAAAGTTTTGAGTATGCGGGGTGGATCACTCTAATCTCCTCTCTCAAAGGAGAGCATAGGACAGAAAACCTCATTTTACAGGAAGATGAAATGCTTGTATAATGAGCAGTATGTACAAGAGACCTCTGCTTTTAGCAGAAATAGTAAGAAATGTGCATGTTGCACTGCTAACCTTTGGGCATCCAAGAACACCAAGCCCCTAAAAGACAACTGCTGCCAAGTTCTACTCCAACTCTTCCAGCAATGGCAGCTTTACCAGTAGAATCACAGAATCACAGAATGGTAGGGTTGGAAGGGACCTCTGCAGATCATCTAGTCCAAGCCCCCTGCCAGAGCAGGGCCACCTAGAGCAGGTTACACAGGAAGCCATCCAGGTGGGTTTTGAATGTCTCCAGAGATGGAGACTCCACCACCCTCCGGGGCAGCCTGTTCCAGTGCTCTGCCACCCTCAAAGTAAAGAAGTTTCTCCTCATGTATAGATGGAACTTCCTGAGCTCAAGTTTATTTCCATTCCTTCTTGTCCTGTCACTGGGCACCACAGAAAAAAAGACTGGTCCCATCCTCCTGACATCCACCCTTTAAGTATTTATAAGTGTGGATGAGATCCCCCTCAGTCTTCTCTTCTCCAGATTAAATACACCCAAGTCCCTCAGCCTTTCCTCATAAGGAAGATGTTCCGGTCCCCTAACCATCTTAGTAGCCCTTCTCTGCACCCTCTCCAGCAGCTCCCTGTCTCTCTTGAACCAGAGAGCCCAGAACTGGACACAGTACTCCAGATGCAGCCGCACCAGGGCAGAGTAGAGGGGAAAAAGAACCTCCCTCAACCTGCTGGCCACACTCTTAATGCAACTCAAGATGCCATTGGTCTTCTTGGCCACAAGGGCATATTGCTGGCTCATGGTCATCCTGTTGTCCACCAGGATACCCAGGTCTCTTTCCACAGAGCTGCTTTCCAGCAGGTCAGCCCCTAACCTGTACTGGTACATGGGGTTATTCCTCCCCAGGTGCAGGACCCCACACTTGCCCTTGTTGAATTTCATAATGTTTCTCTCTGCCCAACTCTTCAGCCTGTCCAGGTCACACTGAATGGTAGCACAGCCTTCTGGTGTGTCAGCCACCCCTCCCACGTTTGTATCATCAGCAAACTTGCTGGGGATGCACTCTATCCCTTCATCCAGGTCATTGATGAATATACTGAACAGGATGGACCCAGTACTGACCCCTGGGGAACACCACTTGTCACAGATCTCCAGCCAGACTCTGTGCCATTAATCACAACCATCTGAGTTCTATCTTTCAGCCAATTTTCAATCCACCTCACTATCCAACGATCCACTCTAACCAACATTTCCTAAGCTTGCCTGCTAGGATGCTCACATTTATTGCAAAGCTAGACCTTCCTTTATCCTTTGGGTAAAAGCCACAAGCTGAAAAGCTTTTTCAATACCACTGCCTAGAGGAAGCTTCATTCTTCACCCTTAATTATCGTTACCTCAAAAACATTTCAGACTAGATCTACAGAAGTTAGGTCAACCACTGCAAAACTGCACTGAATTTACAAAATACGCTGCAAAATTTTCTTTTTAATCTACTTGATGAAACATGCAAAAACCTGTTGGGTCTGAAATGTATTTTGATATTATTTGATTGTCCAGGAAAAAAGCCTAACTTCACTGTTTATACCACAGATCAAACAACATTAAAATATATGGGAAAAAATACTTCAAATATTACAAGAGAACTGGCAGCATAGCAGAGCTATCTTATACTTTTTGGGTTTGTTCTTCCTCAAAAAGATTTAAAAACAATATAGTTGCAAATTTTATAAAAATCTACCAATAATCCTATTACATAAATTTAATGTCAAACAAACTTATTGAATTTTCAGACTTCAAAGCAGCTTCTCATACCTCTGTGTTTGAATAATAGGTATTCCATGATGATCGTAATGATTCTTGTCCTCCAATATCCCACATTAAGAAATGAGTGTTTTTCACCACTATTTCTTCTACATTGCTTCCTATAGTCGGAGAAGTGTGAACCACTTCATTCATTAAGCTAAAGGAAACAATATCACACCATGAAGACCAGCCAGTGAAATCCACAAGGCTTCTCACAGCTCAATTACAACAAACTTCTTGTAGAAAAAGTAAATATATGTAACTGATAGGAAAAGATTAAAAAACTAGGCATATTTCAAGAAGCTATATATTTGAAATTTTATAGAAATAAAGCAAATATTTAAGAGCAGATCTTTAGTAAAAAGATTAGTTCAATCTGAATTTGGACTAAGAACAGTGGTTGATAATGTTGTACTGTGCTTTTGTAGCAGACACTGTAGCCATGCTTAAAGACAACAGCAATAAAAAACAACATAAAAGACATAACAATAGGATAAGCATCTTTGTTTTAAGAGGGTTCTCTTTTTACAGGACACTTTAACAAATACTTAAAATGCCCTTGTCTCAAAAGAGAAGCTGCTATTCTAAAGATTCCAAATAAGGGGAACACTAAACTGTGCAAAATACATATTAGAATATAATCTTGTCAGAGCACTCAATTCAGCAATTCAATATTAAAACAAATTCCAAAGGACTATTTGTTTACATAGCCAAAAATTTCTCAGTTCTACCTTTAGGTTTTGTCAAAAGTTCTTAGGAGAAAGGTTTTTTGGAAAACATCCTCTGCTGCTTTTGTATCCAAATATATGCATAGTAATTTGGCCACACCCTACTCCTTTTCCCTAATTACAATAGCAATTAATGTTCCTGCCAATATTCTTGAATTCATCATAGATATTCTTCTAGTGTTGGCAATATTTGGGTGCAATGATGCTACTGAAAATGGTTAACGTATGACCCTGGCAAGAAGAAATCCTAGTTTGAGGAATCCTCCATCATAAATTTTTAGACACTGGAATCAGGAAACATTTGGAAACATCTGTGGATTTTTCCAGGGTGGCCAGAATTTCTATGCATTTAAAAACCACTTTTTTCTCTGCAGTTCTTGGTTTCTTACAAATAAAGACAGGCATTGATAGCAAAAGAATTTGCAGTTCACTTTCTGCTTTTACTATTCAATTTACAGTTCGGTTTTAAAACATTGCAGTTCCTTCACTTATCATTTAAATATATACTCTGTTTAGAAAGAACTACCACCATTAACATAAAAACTGCAATTTAGAACCCTAGAGATTCTCCTGGTTTGCAAAGCTGAATTTTCAATGATTAAACAGTGACAAATACTAAAATGTAAACAGAAAAATAAAATAGTTCCTATACTTACAATTGGTAAAGAATAGTAGTCTTTCCAGCATTATCAAGTCCCACTATGATTACTTTGTGTTCTGCATACACACAAAAAAGACAAGAATTAATTAGTGGAAACAGCAATAATTGTAATTCTGGTTAATCACTTTTACTTACTGAAGGAAGCAACTGCTTGTTTGTCTTACTTCAATAGCTTACGAAGAATACTGGTGACTCCAGGACAGAAAAAAAAAAAAATCCACAAAGCCTTATCTTCTCTCAAGACTACACTTTTACGAAAAGTCAGTACTGGAAGTCTTCATAAAGGAACGGTTACGAATAAGATTACTTCATTTTAAAAAAATCCTGTTCTAGAAAGAAAAGTAAGATAAAAAAATCTAACTCATAGCAGTGTTTCATCTTAAGAATATCATCAAACATCTGAAGACTGCAAAAAATACTAGCCTAACATTCAAGGCTTAATAACCACTTGTTAAGAGACCACTATCATTCATACAGTAAAAACTAAGAAGAAATGGTATTTTCAACAGACCACAAATTCTAACATTTAAATTTCTGATATGAAAAGTCACAGAATGACAGTACAGTTGAGGCTGAAAGACACTTTTGGAAATCATCTGGTCCAAACCCCTGCTCAACCAGGGCCACCTAGGGCAAGTTGTCCAGGATTGTGTCCAGATGGCTTTTGAGTGTCTTAAAGAGTGGAGACTTCACCACCCCCTCCCCCTGAACTCTGCAGCCTGTGCCAGTGCTCAGGCAGCCCCTCACAGAGAAAAAGTGCTTCCATGTGTTCAGAGGGAACCTCTAGAATGGTGGTTCTTTTGATACATGTGTGAAGTTAGAAGATACTGATCCACTTACTGACAAAAGAGGAAATCACTTGAGAGCAGAGAATTTACAAACGGATACCAGAAGTAAAACTTGCATTAAAAAGTCTGTGAACAGAATCACTTTTGAAGAGGTAATATTTAAAATTCTAGACAAAGCAAAACATAGTTCACAACTTAAGAGATTTCCTCTAAACTACCACATACGATCTATAAAACTTATAAGAAATTACTAAAAGGTCAGAAGATCTATCATAAATATCAAGTTGGTGTTTTTTTGCATACAAATGGGTGGTCTAAGGAAGAATTAAAGCATTTGTTGTTTTTCTAAAAATCCATTTATATATAATAACCTAAGCCTTTTCATATTAAAAGTGATTTTGACAAAACAATCTCTTGCTTGTGACTTTTAGAAGTTTTGCTACGCAATACAGCCCTAACAAATGTTGAAAGGTATTTCTTTGTATCAGTTCCCCTATTACTATGTCCTGCCATCACATTCTATGGAGAGAACTTTCCCTGGCCTTAAATCTAGCAATACTTCCAGACCCACAAGCAGCAGCACCAGTAATTAATGACCTTTCCCAATACATAAATGGTATGAAATCTCTCTGCTTTCAACTCCAATAAACCATGCCAGATAGCTAGACTGTCCATCTCTTCTTCAAATTCAGTTAAGTTTAAAGGACTTTCAAAGTTCAAACACAGAAACACCCTTCTGTTGTATTCCAAACAGCCATTTTGTCAACTATTGTCTGGAAGATAACGCTACTTTTTGCCGCATTCTGTGTTATTTTCAAGGAGGAAAAGAAAAGGAATTCCAGTCAGGCATTACATTGCTCTTTCCCACCTTCATATCAGAATACAGAGTCTTACTTAGGAATGAATGAGAGAAGCACTGGATGAAAGAATATCATGCTACTTAAACTAATGAAAAACCAAAAATCTGTATTGAGACAACTGTTTTTGAAAGCCACTGAAGCATGAATGGTTCAACACTAATTGGGAAAAAAAGGCACAGCTGATCTGTGTTACTCCATAGTCAAATGGCATTTTATACAGTAACTGGATGAGCACAAACAAGAAACAAACGTTAATTAATGTTGATTTAGGGATGAAAGTAATATAATGACAGCATCAGTATCTCATACAAATAGCAGTTTCCCCCTTTAATTAATGGCAGTTACTTCCAGACCTGTCATCTATGATACTGGAAAACTCTTCACTTACAAACATATTCAAAAGTTTAATTTCTGTCTAGTTTGGCTAGATTACAGAATTCTTACTTGTATATGTGCATTAGAGGAAAAACGTGTGAACATAAAAACTGCCAAACTAAGAACAAAATTTTAGCAAGACAAGCACTTGTTTACAAGAGCAACTAGTAGAAGATACATTAAAGAGAAAGAATAATTGTGAATAAATCACAGGCAGCGATTTATGCTCATATTTGTGTTCTGTACTTACAGACTAACCTGAGTTTCTCCCTTTCACTGGCTAGTATTCAAACTCAGTTTGGGTTATACTCATGAATACCTTCCCAGTCCACCATGTTCTTGGCAAAGGAAGAAGAAAATCCATAACAGAGTTGCCAGAGCAGACAAGCAGAGTCTTTATAAGTCAGGTAGAAAGAGGGGGAAAAAAAAAGTAGAAAAAGTAGGCATATGCAGAAGAAAAAAAAGACAGTATTAGAGAACCATTTGAAATAATCCAATGAATTCTGTTATATCACCATTTCTGGCAGATAGTTTGAAAAAAAAATATAAAAAAATATATAGTATTGTTAAAAAAAATCTCTGGCAGTCTAGTATTACAAAATATTAGGACAGTGGAGATGATTTTCTTGCAGATGTTAGAAGGAAGAACTAATATGTTCTTTTCTTCACATACTCTTTTACATTCCTCTGTGGTAAAAGGACCCAAAACTGAAGAGACAATTCTCACAACCCTGCCCTTTCCTCTTTCTAATTTGCAAAAATTAAAAAGAATTTTTAAAATCTAAATACTGTAATGATGAGCAAGGCTCATTTCCAATATATCTGAAACAAGAAATGAATATTGGAAAGGGTGCCTATACTTTTCCATCCGTGAAGAGCAAACCCCACATCTAGTTCTGAAGAACAATAATCTTGGAGGCTTCAGGGCTGAAGACAGACTGCAGATAGAAGTTTGGTAAAGAGGAATCAGGAGGAATCGAATTTTAGTAAGGTTCAAAGACAATAAGGATTCATTCTGCACACTAAAAGCTGCCTTTGACTCTAATGCACAAAGGAACTGTTTAAACACGTCTTTTCTTTCCAGACTTGATTACAAGAAAGTAGCCTTTAGTAGTCACTGGAACCAAAATCCATTTTGCTTTGCAGATAATGGTTTCTGCTAACCTGACTGTACAGTCTGGGAATTGTCAGCAAGCCTAAGTGAAGTCAACTGTGTAATTACAGAAGTTTAACGACCTTGATTTACAGCTTACCATTATTTTTAAGGCAGTTTTTAAACACCTATAGCATTTATTCAGAGCAACCTGGAAGACTTTGAACAACTATCATTCAAAAAAACTTAAAATACACATTTGTGAACCTCTTAATGAAGTCTATCAGCCACACCTACACACAAAGGAATACGTATTGACAATTTCCACAGCTGTCTTTATCAGGGTTGCTGACCTTCACTTCTGTTTTTTCTTTATAGTTTCATTAAGAGCAATCTTGATAGTACTGATGGAATGATAAGTCAAGCAAGTTTTATTCAGCTATGTGTTAACACAGGCAATACATTACTTGTTCCACCATTTATTGTTATTACTACATGCTGCTTCGATGACTGCCATTTGAGTACTGAATCAAAGCTTAAGCAGGTCATTTTTGAAATCTGATTTTTTAAACATACTTTCAATTATTTTCAAAATAAGTGTAAGTGCAATCTGAACTGATGACACTTTATAACTAGATATTAAATGGCTGCAGGGCATAGTCCTTTCAATGAAAATGATACCTGGGCAATGCTTTTTGTCAATTTCAAAAAATAAGGGAAAAGAATCAGGAAGCCATCAGTAAGTCAACTAGAAAAAAGACAAAAACCCATTTTTAAGCCAATTGTTCCCGTTATAATTAAAGTATCTCTATCACAACAATCAATTACTACTTGATTAAGATACAATATATATTAAGAGCTGGAAGACACAGAAATGCTTATTGTCTTCAGGCTCTAACTTCTGCACTGAAAAGGCACAGAGATCAGAAAACAAGTGGATTAAGTCAGTCCCTGGAACAGTTTCAGAAATGAACCCTTCCAAACATGTCCACAGAACTAGATATTCCCTGATGGACTGTGCTCAGGGCAGAGACTGCTAGCCTTCCTCTCCTTCATTAGTCATGGACTCACAGATCAGCACAGGTATCATTAAGTTCCTTTAAACTGCTCTGCAACTGCAGCTCCTCTTGCTCCATAATCCCACACACCAGATTTGGAGTAGATGGTGCACTGCAATGGAAAAGCAAGTGCGTTCTGCCAGGGGGCAGGAAAAAAAGAGATAAAGACTTTCTCCTTCTAAAAGTTCACATTACAGGTCAAAGCCACAGAATATTATTTTAACCATTACATTTTTCACCATGAGCCAGTCTGGGTTTGCCAAAATAGGCTAACCATAACCAAACTGGGCTGAGCCAACTGGAACCATTTCTGCTGCATGTAAAGAGAGTTGAAACAGAACAACAGAGAGATTCAACTACCTTGTAGGAACATCCAGATGCTACCCAAGTTATAGGGCTATAATAGTTGAATACAGACAGTAAGATTTGCTGCTGGAAGAGGTCAATAGATAATAACATTAGTCAACAGACACTTATTGCTGAATGTCTTTAGAAACTGATTAGGTCAAGTCTCTTGACCTTGCTTCCAGTACCTCACCCTTACCACTGGAACGGATGGTAAGTGAATCAAATTGCAAGAGTAGTAAAGAAGATGTGTAAATTGATCAAATGACATTCAGTGCTTTAGTAGGATTTAATGTACCTTCGTTACAAGGTTTTCCTGCCAGGCAGAAGTCACTCTGAATGAACTCCGTTTTCTGTACAGCATGCATTTACTCTAGCTACACTGAACCCTGAGGCACAGAAATTCAGGGAGTTTATTTTAAGATGTTAGTTTTTTTTAAGATGTGCATTTTTCAGAAAGCTACCAACATATCTTCTTTGTGTGAATTAACAGTAATAACTCACCAGTAAATATTTATTTAACATTGTCCAGACTTCATTGATGAAATATCTTTCAGATTTGGCATTTTCAGCTCAGCTACTATTCACATTTACGTAAAGCAAAACTGCAGTGCATAATTAATACTCAAGTGAAATGCTGACGATTTCCTGTTGTGTCCTCCAGCACTTAGGCACACCTCGTCCCCCATGCTCTACTTTATGGAAGATAGATGGCACTTTCTAAACCTTTTCTTTGTTGAACCTTTCATTTTGCCAGTATCAAGTGCTTCAGACTATTAGCACAACCCACACTAGCCATGATGAACTGATGATATGCTCCACACACATCAGGGGTCTATTTACGTCTCGGGAGTATTTCCTCTACAAAGCCAAAAAGCTCCTGTACTAGTCTGCTCCACAGTTTCATGAGACAGCCTATGAATTCTCCAAGAAATTGTCTAGATTTGATAATAACTATAAGAGCAACAAAAAACAACTTAATAATTAATACTCTTTATTATTATAAATAATATTACTTAGCAAAAAATAGCCACGTAATGAAATAGTAATTTCCCAGTAGACGGGTCAATAAATTATGTTTGAAGAGATTTTTCATGGGTGGAATTTCAATTTTGCCTAAGGAAAGAAACTCGCTTTCTTCTCTATGGTCCACAAGAAGAGGAGGCAAAAAATCCCAAGCAAATCACGCCAAAGATAACTGCAGCAACAAAAAAAGATCTCATTGTGATAAAAGACAAATAGTATGTATTTCATGGTAGCGTCTCGTCTTAACTGTGATACTAATTTTTAGTAAAATTTGAAAAATTCCTTTCAGGAATTAATATACAATAACAAAGGCAATGTGTTTTCCTCTAATGAAATGGAATCAATGTAACCTAATGTTGTCACGTACTAACAACCCCCTCTCCACCAAAGCACCAAAACTGTACCTCTTCCTTCCTTCCTGAAGATAAATATTGATCTCATAAGGTACCAATTAGACGAACACTAAAAGCCACCAGAAGTTATCTCCTGATCACTTCTCTGCTTATAGACATCTCTTTGGAGTCCTTCAGGGAAGGAAAGGAGTCACAGACTGCAGTATTTGTAGAAAACAAAGACAACACTTAGCAGTTTTCTGAAGAATAGGGGAAATCTTGTACCAACTGGGTCTTCCAGCTCAGAAAAAAAAAAGTATCTTCAAACCAACAACAACAAATTCAGAAGACTCGAAATACTTCAGGAACAACGTGGTGGGACAGTGTATGTGGGGGAAAGATAAATGGTCTGGCTCTCACCTCCATCCCATTAAAAGACAGTTTGATACACACATGTTAATATGTACACACATGAAGACTTTGCTCTGGTATTCACAGATTTAAAATGGGTTACATGCACTTACAGTGACAAGGTTATTAAAGGGAAATCAGGTGTACCTGCCTTCAAAACTGAAATATTGCACTGGCAACAGTGTTGCACAAAAAGGGTTAATTACATTTTCACTAACTTTAAAGTGTGAATGAATCGTGCACTTGGAAATCTGATGAGAGAATGGTAACATCAGTTTGCCTGCTGCAAACTCGGAGTTCTCAAGAAAAAAACAATACAAACAATAAATTCCTTGACTATTTTATTTTCTAAGCAAAGACGGTTAGATAAGCGAGACTCAGTCAAATAAATTAACAGTTAAACATAACTTTCTATTTTTATGGTAACTGAGTTAAAGGTGATGGCAGCCACAAATTTCAAATTCTGCAGCACCAGCTATTAGTGTGGGGCTAAGTGCACTAGGGAAGAGCGAACGGAAAGCTATCCCCTTATGACCTTTTTACTTCTGACTTCAGTGATTTTCTTGGGTCACTAACGGTACTGAACCAGCACCTTTGCCAAAACGCAAACCCATCTTTACCTCAAAGGCCTCAACACAAGTATGGTGGGTGGTGGTTTTAGATTTATATTAAAAAGATTAAAATAGCATGATTTTAATAGCAGGCTCCGACTCAAAAACAGTCTACAAAGACAACCAGGACCTTCGTCGCCCATCAAAGCTTCAGCCGCTACGACAACGAGAAAACATGTCTAAGAGGCAGCAGCATTCACCACTGTGCGAACTCCGGAGCACACCGCTTGAAGGGCTGCCTGGGACAAACGAAGTGCTCTGAGCAGCCAGGGAGGAAGGGGGAGAGGAGGGGACCCCTCGGCCAGCGAAACAAAGCGACTCCGCGCAGGAGGCGCCGCGGAACCAGGGCTCAATGCGCTGAACAACAAAAAAAAAAAGCCCAAACTTTTGCCAGGGCGCGGCCTCGGGGGAAGCCCGGCGACCGGAGCAGGCCTCCAGTCTCCGCCGGCTGCCCGCGGCCCCGGCAGCGCCGCAGCTCCACTCGCCCTCCCTCTGCAAGAGCGCTCCGCCCGCCCCACC
>VZZY01005965.1:56771-80059 GCA_013400335.1 Eurystomus gularis
TGCCGCGGGCGGGAGGAACGCGGCCTGGCCTGGCCCGGCCCCTGCGTGCTCCGCCCTTCGTGTGGCGTCCCGGGTGCGGGCCGGGCCGGGCCTGTTAGTCCCTCGGTTTCCGCCGAGGCTACTGCGGTGGCGGCGGCGGAGCGCCCCGCTGAGGTGTGCCCGCTCCCGGGTAACCCTGGGCCTGGCTTGAGGTGCCACGCAGAGCCTCGGGGAGGCTGCGAAGAGCTGCGGCCCTTTTCCACTTGTCGTTTTCAATAGCGGAACCGCTTAAGGAATAAAGGAGGGACCCCCAGTTTCCACTCCCCACAGCAGCGAGCCGGCTGACCGTTTCCTCCTGTGGGAAGGGGTGCGGAAAGGAGGTTTGAAAGTTAAATCTTGCTCGGCATCGCTGGGTGCTGGCTGCGTTTGTCAGCCCGCGGCGCTTAGGTGCGGAGCTGGATCAAAGCCCTGGTCCAGCATCGCGTCCCCGGCAGCAGCTCCCAACAGAGGCACAGGGATATCCGTAAGGAGATGGTGAACAAGGAGTAATGTTCTCTCGAGGGCTCTCTTCTGAAGTCTGTCAGGCTTTTCCGGGGGCAGCCGTGCAAAAAAACCCAGCCTCTTTTGATTTCGAACCTGCCTCCTGCTAGTTCTGTTTGAAGTCTAACAAAGGGGCACTCGGCAGTCTCCCTCATCAGAAGGGATCTGCCACATCTGAATTCATAAGCTTTTATTTTATCCCCCTTCAACTATGTTCCCTGACCTGGAAGATTGAAAACTTTTTAGTCTTTCCTTATTTGAAAGCCCTGCCTTATATATGGATCATCACCTTTCCCTGAACCTTTCTAAGCTATATTGTATCTTTTGGGAGATAATGGGGGCTGAAAGGGCATTGCATACAGCCCTGAACCTGCAGGTTGTGGGGTTTTAAAATTTCAAGGCTGCATCTGATGGTTTTATTCTTTTGACTGTTCTTGTTAGCTGAGGAATTGCTTCTCATTTGTGTGTTGTTCTTCTCCCTGAACTAAGCACAATGATAGAGGGTTTCTAGTATTTGTCATTTGAATTAATGTGTTCAGTCCACATGCCTTACAGTTGCTGTGACAGAGCAGCTCTTCTACAGAACATTTTTTACCAGGCCCTGTGAACTAGTCAGGGTCAAGTCTTCTGTTATGTGTTTCTTGATTTCTTAAAGTGTTCATTAACTGTGGTTAAAAGCACAGATGTGGCATCATGCTTCTGTGTGATGTTTACACTGCCTGCATGGGGAGAAGGAATTAAAGCAACATCTGGAAATTTCCTGTACCTTTTAACCATGTAATCTTTTACCAGACAGCTTGAAGATTTTCAGTAAGGATCAACAGAGCTTCTGTTGCATTAATGCTTCTCTATTTGTACTGTAAATTAAACACAGACTCAAGAGAAAACTATTGCTTATAGTCCTTTACATTTTTATTTATGGAAAAAATAAAAATAATTGTCCATAGTCATGCTCACGTCCCCCACTTGCAAAGTTTGGATAACTACAGAGGAAACCTAAGAAGTTAAGCTTGAGAAAGAGAAATCTGACAGGGAAAAATTAGAAGATTATATCTAAAAATGATCAGATATAATGATGCAGTAGAATAAGATTTTCAAAGATGTAACTTAGAAGAGTCAAAGCTAAATTCTATGAGGAGTCTTTGTGCATGAATTCTAGGACTAAACAGCAAGTTCTCCCCAAGGCTAGTTAAGGGAGCTTTTAACTGGACAACATTTAGATGTGGTGACACTTTCTTCACATTTCAAACACTGATATGGTATCCTTGGATGGTATTGGCTGGGCAGGATGTGACAGTAAGGAAACCAGTAGCCTTGCTGTAAGGTGACTGCAAATGCTAAACATGTTAATGCACATATTCTGAAATGTAATTAAGAGTAGGTTTACAGTCATATCTGGAGAAATATTTTGAATTTTGAGCCCAGTGAAATTGCATTAATAAAACAAGTAGCAGAAACTGCAGCTTAGTTTGTGGGTACATCTTACATTGCATTTATAAATTTATGGACTATGATAAAAACTGCTAAGAAAATGTTTTGCTTATTTAAGTTCTTTACCAGCAGATTTTAAAAACTAAAGGAAGATGTCTTTTTTCCCCAAAATCTCTTTCCAACATGAAGTTGAAGAGTATCTCACCAAAGTTTTCAGAAATCATGAGGTATGTGAAATAGATACTACTAAATATCAATGAATATTCACTAATTGAACACTGTTAATATTCCTTTGATTTAGTATTTTGTGTGACTTTAATACCTTACAATACAGTATTGTCTTCACATTAGACACAGATTTTTATATAAAGTTCTGTTTAAAATATAAAATTATTCTTTATGCCTGTTGGCTCAAAGTAACGGAATAATACTTAAACTAAACTTAGCAGAAATCTGAGAGTTCAGGTTTGGATCCCACTGAAGAATGATCACAGAGAAAATTAACCACTTATTAAGCACAACATACTGACAAGAAATACTCCCTTACCCCACTGTAGCACCAAAAAGACTATAGATTATAGACAATCTATGTTAAAGGACACAAAAGTGACATTTTTGTGTATCGGGATAGACATTATTCATAGTTTTGAATTTACTTTCCCATCTGTTCCTCGTACAGCATCAAAGAGCTTGCTAGCAGTTACTTTTGGTACTTGCTGCAGTCTGTTTACAATGATCTTGCTAATACAACTGTTTTTCCAACAGTTCCTTTTCAAGAAATTTATGAGGTCTTCACTAGAATTAGGCCTCCAAACTTGGACATTCCTCACTATTGCACACCACACAACCGTAATCCTCCCTTTCTACAGAATGTTTATTCAGTGCTTTTTTTTGTACTGAGGAAGAGGCTGCTGTGTGACTCCCTTTAATATAAAGTCTTTCATTTTCAGCTTATCGCTGCTTTAGGTACACAGGAGGCGGAGAGTAAATATCAATCTCTGTTAAGGCATCTATCTCATCCACCAAGTTTCACAACTGTTAGAGTTAATACCCACTTGACCTCAGTGAAACAAGTGAAAAAATTGCTGTTTGAAGAGATCCAGAAGGTCTGTGCAATTTTCTTTGTTGCAACAAAAATTAACAGGATATTTCATCTTTTGCCTGATTATGAAGGCTTTTCATTACTGGAAGCTATTCCTTAACTTACTAGTATTAACATTATGCAATCATATTGATTTCCTGTCAGCATTTAATGTTAAATGAAAATTCATTGTCTAGCACTATTCCTCATCTAATCTATCACAAGAAACGCAGTAACAGAGGGAAAAGACAACCAACTTGTTTTCACCTGGCAGATCCAGATGTTCGGTAGGATTCAAGTACTGCTGTAGTAAATACTGTAAAGGCATCATAACTCTACAGAAGATGGTCGCAGGAGATAAAAACTGTAGTTCCACATGCTGTGTTCAGCATGTTTAGAACATTTTTGTTTAAGATTAAACAAAATGGCTCTATGTCCAGCCATTAAACAATGGCTGTATGTCTCATTGCACAAACTGTTTAGGAAAGTGAGAAAATCTGTACATGGTGGTAACTGGAGCCAGAGTGATGCTCTGCAGCTGCTGTAGTTTCTTTTTTTAACCTGGTTTTAATCAAGATACAATTTTCAGGATTTTTATTTACCTTAATTAAATGTTTATTTATCTGACAATATGTAAGCCATAATGTTTAAGAAGTAGATTATTTTGAAAGTCTGTCCTAGATCTTCACTCTGTTTGAAATGATCTAGTTCTTCCTTAAGTAAATTATTAATGCTAGTGGGTGTACAGGGAGCTATTGCCTGGCAGGAGCTAAGACATTTCTGTGATGCAGAGGAAGCTGACAATGTTCTGCTGGCTGGAATGCTAATGAGTTATGCTAATTTTAGGCTGATTGTAAAAATCTGGAAATGGGTATTGCGGTTTGATATTTTGCTTCAAGGGAAAATGCTTTGCTGAAAACTGAGTTAAGACTGTCTTTTCATAAACTTCTTGTATTTTGAATTGTGGTTATATTAGAAAAATGAAACTACATAATAGTGTAACAAAAGTATGCTTATGGATTTTTTCCTTTCCTAAGAGAAAATACTTATTTATCAGATGAAAACTAATTTATGGTTTTTCATGTTAGAAAGTTATGTTTTAGAAGGTTCAAGTGAGAGGAGACTGTCTTTCTGAAGTCCAGGAACAGTTTTGAAATGGCAAGCTGTCATTTTTTTCAACTATATATTCAACTCAGCTCTCAGTACCCAATTAAAGTTAAGCTGAAATTAAAAAGTAATACCAACCTGGCATATTAAGTAAAACAGGTAATACATGCGTAGAGTTAAACAGTAGTTTATAATAAAAAATGTGAAAAAAGTTAACACAGATTAGACCCAAGCTTCTCTGGTAGTGTTACTGTAATCTCATGACAACTCGACACAATCTTCTTCCAGAAAGCAAACACCAGTGCTGGAGTCATGAGTGTCAGAACAGTGTCCCACTCCCTAAAGTCAATTCTCACTGAATTGCTTTATGGCCTTGTTATTTTTCAATTTATTAAATAGTCTTTTTACACTAGTATTTTTAATATAGAGTGTCTCCTTAAACACTATTCTGAATCTCTCTTAACTGTTTTCACTACATCTGTTTGTTGTACTATACAGCTATAAATTTTAAATGGTTTACAGTCTAATTAAGTACTTAAATATTAGGGTTTTTTCATGCTTCTTAATAATTTTGTTTTTCAATGAAGCAGCAATTTCAAGGACTATGTGTTCCGCTTCTTGAGCACCCGAAACTCCAGGACATCTTATTAATTCCTGTCATTGGACCCAGGTTTGAAATTCTCAGTCGTTAGCCTTAAAATGTCATAATGCAATTTTACTTACAGGTTTCTTGTTAAACAGTCATGATAACTGACTCACTATAAATGAAGCACAACTTCATTTATATTAAGACCCAGCGTGCAGTCCATATCTTAACCAGGTCAGAATTTTAGTCCTTAAAAGATGTAAGAAATCTTAGAGTTCTTTTCTTATTTATGAGATTAACTTTTTATAGGGAAAATGTAACATAAGTACGTCCTCTCTGGAAAGCCAGGTAGGTGGCAGACAGAACAACTTGACATTTGTGGTGGAAAATAGAACTATAGCTAAATACAGGC
Source organism: Eurystomus gularis (assembly GCA_013400335.1). NCBI lineage: Eukaryota > Metazoa > Chordata > Aves > Coraciiformes > Coraciidae > Eurystomus > Eurystomus gularis. Next base: position 61,908 of record VZZY01005965.1, read on the forward strand.
GAGGCTTTCTTCTACTGGAATGAAGTCCAGAGCAAGACGGAGGGAGACTGAATCAGTAATGCTGTGAAGATTCCTGAATAGATTTTATACCCTACAAAATGACTATTTGTTCTTCATTCTTAAGATACGATTTTATATTTCCCATGTTGCATCTGTGTCTGAACCTATGGAGTTTCGTCATTGTTTTATTGAATTAACTGATGAACATTTTATTTGAAGTATTATGTTCATAATGAAGACTAACATACTTCAGATTCAATTTATATCATGATTAGGTAGAGGCTGGTAACAAGTAGTACTAACTTGTAAATGCTGTACACTCTGAAATACTATTTTATGCCTTTATTCTTCATTTAATTATGTATTGTAGCATCTTTCTCTGAACATTCTGTTTCTTTTTATATTCAATATGTTTACACTTTAATAAGTTTGGGAAACTATCTTCTTTACTATTTTTATTGGCAAAGTTCCTTGCACCTGGTTATATGTCTATTCTAGAAGTATTTAGCAGTTGTTAAACAAAAAAGTATCACTTTGCAGTTATTTGGCCTAGGAAGGGATAGAGGATTATTTCTCCATCCCATTATAATTTGCATGTATTCCTGTCAGGTTCATCATAGTGGCAGAATGTGTCAGGATCTGCTTTATTTTGTGGACTGGTTTCCTTCTTGGCTCTTTCTTTGTTTCCTCTAGGACTAAAATCTTTTAAACGTAATACATGATAGTTAACTATTTTTTCTATTACATTGTGACAAAACCAGTATTTACAGACTAGAGTTTACTTGGAGGGTATTTGTTTTTTTTTCAGTATACTTTTTTTTTTTTAAACTGAACTACATTTTTTAATTTTAGGCGAGATTTAAAAAAATGTGCATCTGAGGTAATTGTTGGAGCCCAGTGTGGATATGCAGTACTTCGAGGAGCACATGTTTATGTTCCTGGAATTGTATCTACCTCAAGATGTAAGATTTCTCCAAATACACCCAGTTAAGTTGTAAAGTGGAAAAAATGTCATTTTTCATAAGAAAAATCTTCAATTTTAGTGTCAGATTCTTGAAATTTTTGCTTTGATGCCTGTGAGACAAGATTAAAAGTCTACATATACATTTAGTGTATAAGTATATTGCTATACCAGTTGAAACTGCTTATTTAGACAACCTCATAAATATTCAAATCCCTCTTAGAGTCCACTAGTGATTTATCATAATGTAACTATCCATGCAAAAAAAAGATAATTATATTAGTTACTTATATAGTTACGTATAGTAACAGTAACTTTAGGAATACTTCAGGGGAATTGCAGATAGGAAAATAAAATAAAAACTCATGCTACGCACTTGAGGCCAAATATTAAAAGGCTGTATTAAGCACACATGGTCTAACTAGGGAAAAAAAGAATACAGCAAGAACACACATTTAATCACTGAACTTGCAGCCCAGATCAGTGTAAACTAATTATCAGGGGACTTTGAGTTTAATTTAACTAATCAAACGAAGCTTTATGTTTATGGAATGCCACTATAAGCTACAAAAAGCTTAAGAACTGTACACAGTACTAACACATTTTGAAAGGATGATTGTCAGCAGAGAGTGAAATCAAGTCCTTTATGTTTGAATACTGCAAAAAATTACTGGCAAAAAAGCTTGATGGAGAGTTAAATTGCTCTAAGTTTTTCTTCAGTGAAGGTTAAGCAGACAGAGTAGGCTATCACTTAATGTTTTATGTCACTTTGTGTGAAAAGAAGCTATGAAGAAAAAGAAATGTTTAGTGGCTACCTAAATAATACTACCATTTAAGAATTCCAAGGCATTTGTGTATATTCAGAAGGCCACTTGAAAATGGAAAAAAATATTCCTAAATACAGTTCAAATTCTGGTTGCTCCAGACAGTCGGACACATAAAAAATGTAATTTTGGAAAACTGTTTATTGCTGTCAGTGGAGGGCTTTATTCTTCAGCATATTTTTCAGCCGGTCAATGCATAGAGCTTGCTCACTATTCTACAGAATCACCTAAACCATCCCTCTTTTTAATCTGTTTTTGTTCTAACTCAGAAAGTTTGTTAAGTCCCTAGAACTACACCTAGAGTTTGGTGTATATTTACATACTTTACTGACCTAGAGGGTTTTAATTGGAGATGTAAAGCTCTTTTAGAGGATTATTGAGAACAGCAGTTGCTTTAGAGGGAAGAGAATCACACCAGAAAAAATTTTTCAACAAGAACATATAATCACTTATTTCAAAGCAATAGTTAGAGAAAAAGCAGCTCTAGCTATGTTCTACCTAGCTATTGAGAGGTCATTAGACAAGTTTAGTATTACTGTCTTTGCACAGTAAGTGTGAACCAGTGTTGTTTGATGAGCTTGCATTCTTGGAGCGCACACAGAGGACTGAATCCTGAAGAGTGTGCTTAAACCTTATGGGTGAACATACAATGATAAAATAAATAAAAGGAAGAATTATCTAGCCTGTTAAAAAAACAAACACACTGTTTAATGATTTGTAAACTTGTATCTTGCAATAGCACTAGTCATTCGGAAGCCGTTGTTCACCACGTACACTTTCAAGCCTAATCTTTGACTACATTAAGAAAGTTTAAATTTTGCTATGATATAGGAGTTGGTCTACTGAAAATCTACTGTCTTGTCATGTGTAATAATAATCTCAAAATTTCCATTCTTCTTTATGCAGCTATGAAAGCTGGAGATCTGGTGTCAGTGTATTCAGATATTGAAGGGAAATGTAAAAGAGGAGCCAAAGAATTTGAAGGAGTCAAAGTTTTCCTTGGAAATGGGATTTCAGAACTGAGTCGCAGTGAAATATTTAGTTCAGGTGGCCCACTGAAGTAAGTCCATAGTAACTGCAATCTACACCTACAACTTTGCAAAACGAAGAAAGAAGATAGGAAGACATTTTGAAATATTCCTATGTGAAACCACAGGATGGCTTTGACTGAGACCTCTATTGCATCTTGGAGTTTCCAGTATTTTCGGGGAAGTGTTAGTTTCTGGGATATAATAGAATTGTGCCTCTTGCTGTTGTCTGTAACTTCACAACTAGGTAGCAGCAATGTGATAGCAATTATTATTAAAGTACTACAGTAAGTATTAGCAGACTCAGGATTTGGTTTCGTAGTGTTATCCAGATACCAGTTTACTTGAGAGGTAGGAGGAAATAATTAGGAGCTTTTTCACAATTTATATTTAGGATATCACTTCAATAATATAGAACAAAGAGAAGTGACAAACATTCTCACTGTGATAAAATTGCATTTTGGTAAATTGCTCTGTACCATTTTCCTATTTGGATGGAGCAGAAGTGCAGCCTTATCTATTTCTCTAGCTCCTAAAAATATTTGTAGGGGTGTTTTTGCTGTGGCAGGGGACAGAACATAAGGTCAGATATTGGCATTTGCCAAGGTACTTACCTATTTCAAGATTACCTGCTTTTCTATTTTGTTGCCAAAGAATATGGTTTGTTTTCTTCTGTTATCTAAAACACATATAAAAGGCAGTGTAGAAGAGCACGAACATCAAATTAATGACTGAGACTTTACATTCTAAGAGCAAAGTACAAAAGGTCTAGTAAAAAAAAATTACATTGTCACAGAATATCTGATTCATTGGACCTTAAATACAGTAGCAGTATGGTAGGATGTAACTTGAGCTGACGACATGGAATGTAACACTAAATGTGATGTCTGCAAATTTTCTCATATCCTTCCTTCTTGCTGGTCTGTGCAGTGCATATGCAAAATAATACTTATTCTTGTTATCTTCAGTAATCTATTGTTTTCAGGCTTGGTATCTTTTTCTTGTTTTTCTTTTTATTGTTGTCCATTTCCTTGTACATTTGTCTTAACTTAATGAAATCTGTGTCAGAACTTCATATTTAAAACTTTTATGTTGCTTCTAAGTCCAAACCTTTGCTTTGCAGGCAAATCAACGCTTGTGTAAGGCTTTTGAACTAGAATTTCTGTAGTTATTTGACTGAAATCCCAGACAGTCTAGAAAAATGGAGTATGATCTAAGTAGGAAATCATATGCCAGTACCCTCATGCATACATGGCTGGCCAAAAGCAATTATGGATTGAAATTAACATATTTAAATCTGGTTTTATGCATCTCTTTACATTATCAAGGCTTGGATTAGATCTCAATTTGTCTTGTGTATAAAAAAGATAAATTTGCTTTATGCAATTTTTACAGGCAGTTCCAATTTTAATGTAGTACATTTTTTATTGTAATTTACCCAACTTAATGATGTAATTATAAAGAATATCAGATTATAACATTGTAAAAATATTTTTCTCAGTTGATAAGTGCTTTCATTTTTGTTAGATTATTGTTTCAAGTTTCTGTTTGTAAGCATTATGATTTTAATACTGTTAAAATTACAAATCTGAGTAACTGAAATATCTTGTTTCATGTTTTTTTCAGTGGGATGGGCATAAGAATGATAGAGCCAGTTTATCTTAGTCCTTCGTTTGACAATGTGCTTCCTAGTCATTTGTTTTTACAGGTATGTTTGTTACAAAAATAAAGGTCAGTCCTTTTTGCACAATAATTAATATTCTCTATTAACACATCAATACTTTATAATTAATTTTGTATTACTGCATCTAATTCACTCTTTGGATTTAAAAAAAAATCCAAAGCGTTTAGAATTAAGTCAGTATCTACATGTAAGTGTTTTAGCCATACTGTGAGATGCGATAAGGAACTTCAAAGTGACTCAGGAGATATTAACTTTTAAAAACTTAGAAATTCTTTTTGCACAGTTAGTTACTCTGCATAGAACTTTTATTTTTAGGAATCTGCCTATGAACTCTGAAATACAAGCCTCTTTCAGGGTATGTCCTGTAGATAATCAGGTAAATCTCCAAATCATAGAATCACAGAATGGCTTAGGTTGGAAGGGACCCTAGAGATCATCTAATCCAACCTCCCTGCCATGGGCAGGGACATCTCTCAACTAGACTAGGTTGCTCAAAGCCTCATCCAGCCTGGCCTTGAACACCGCTGGGGGGGGCATCCACGGCTTCTCTGGGCAATCTATTCCAGAGTCTTGCCACTCTCGTACTGAAGAACTTCTTCCTAAGATCTAGTCTAAACATACTCTCCTTCAATTTAAAACCATTTCCCCTTGTCCTGTCGCTGGACACCCTTGTGAAAAGCCCCTCTCCAGCCTTCCTGTAGGTTCCCTTCAGGTATTGGAAGGCAGTTATAAGGTCCGCCCAGAGTAGTCTCTTCTCCAGGCTGAACAACACTTAGTTGACTTTTTAGTTGAAGAGTTGATCCGTGTCTTTTTAGCTCAATGAAAAAAGTCCACCTGAAGAAAAAACTATGAAAAATTGTACAGTGGTACAGCTTTCCAAACCTCTTCCCATAAAACCACAGACCTTCCAAAGAATGACAAATTTTTTTGTGTAGTTTTTGTTGTGAAATTTAAGAACACATTAAGTTACCTTTTCCTTTTACATCTCTAATATTTTTGATATCGGTACTCCTTTACCTCCGCAATAAAACTAATTAAAATTAAAACTCAGACATGACCATTAGCCACCTGTGCCATGTTGAAATGTAGGATGATGAAATCATGGAACATTCTAGCTTTTGTCCATCAGGTAAAATTCCTGATTTCGTTTGCTGACGTAAAAAAGATGAGGTGAACGCTTCAGTTAGATTTCTCAGACAATTAGTGTGCCACAATGGTATTGTGTTTTTTGATATAAACATGATGACTTAGAAGCAAGGTTGAAAACAAAACAAAGCTATCCAGTCTTCAAAAAAAAAAAAGCTAAGTTATTTTAATCTTTAAAGCAAATGTAAATTTTATCTGAAATAAACCCTTGTTCTTCTCATTTGATCTGTATAACTGTCACTCAGGCAGTATGGCAAGTCCGTTATTGCAGTGAATTGTCTTCATTACTATTTCTTTTGTCAGCAGAGTTAGTCCAGCAGATGAGTTATTTTTATGCATATATTATGTTTGTAATTGATCTTAATATTTCTAAATCAGCATCAAGCCTGCCTTCTTGTGTGGGCAAAGGGTAATTTGTATTACAATACGAGCACTGTATTTTCTCATAGCCTGCAGTAAAGGAGAAGCCTTTTCTACCCTGATTCATCCTAACAAACAGAGTACTTGCTTTCAAGGAATGCAATTGTTAGAGAGACAGATTATTTAAGAGACTGGTGCACAGGAGAATTTAGATCATACTCAACTTCTTGTCCACCAGGATCCCGAGGGCCTTCTCTGCAGCGCTGCTTTCCAGCCAGTCAGCCCCAGTCTGTATTGGTGCATGGATTGCACCAGATGCAGGAGTTAGCATCTCTGTTCATTTAGCTTCATGAGATTTCTGTTTCTCCATTCCTCCAGCCTGATAAGGTCCCTCTGAATGGCAGCACAACCTTTCAGTTTTTCAACCACTTTTTTCAGTTTTGTGTACTCTAAGCTTGTTTAGGGCACACTGTGTTCTATTACCCAGATCCCTACGGATGAGGTTAGACAACAGTGACCCCAGTGTCTGCCCCTGGGATGCACCACTATTGGACTGGCCTTCAGCTGGACTTTGTGTCACTGATCATGACCCTTTGAGACCAGCTTTTTTCACTTGAATTTGCCATGTATGAAATGAATTATTACTCATTTTTTTTTGAAGACTGTGGCATGAAACTTGTAACTGTACTAACCAAAGACAACATTTAGTAAAGACAACTCTAAAAGTTTTTATACCTTTGTGTTGAATCAAGTTAGAAGAGCATCTTTCAGAATATTTCCATATTGTGTAAGATGCAATATTGTGCACAATTATTGCATATTATTTCTCTTCAGTGCATCTGTTCTGTTTGTACAATTAATAGCACAGTTCAGCTTCTTGGTACCTTAATTCAGCAAGTTTAAACTCCTGCCTCCTGTTTGTTACTGTACTACACCGGTATGTTCATATAGTAAATGTTCCAATAAACAGGTCAATATAAAATATTTGTGATATACAGAGCTGCTCTGTGTCTGTGATAGTATCAGCTTATTTCATTTTGATTTTTAGCACTGTAGTCTCTGTCGTCATGAACCCATAAACTTCAGCCATATATACTCATATATAGCTTTAAATAAAAAAGGAGATTTTTGACCTATACTTTCTCTTTTATATAATCCCAATAGTTTATTTTCTGTGAAGGAACTGACAGCAATATCATAGGTGTCTTCACTGCTGAATGAATTTTTGTTTCAACAAGTTAGTCATTCTTTAATACAGGACCTGATACAGGATGTAAGGTTTGAATTCTCCCATATCTGTTTCTATGATAGAACTTGCCTTCTGTGGTTGTGAGCCACATTTTAAACCCTCAACCAGGAGAGAGAATTTTGGATATGTGTGCTGCACCTGGAGGGAAAACAACCCATCTTGCAACATTAATGCGTGACCAGGTAAGAGAAGTCATTCAGCATTTTCTGTCTCAGTGAAGAAAGTCTGACCACTGTTCATTTGCATAGCTCACTTCACTTAGCTGTCAGAATGCACAGATAATTTACAACAGCAAACAATGAATATCTGAATGTTCTGCTTACTAATATATCAGAGTTACTGAAATGGGCATAGACTATGAAGTAGTCACCATCACATTTAAAACCTAATTTTCTGCAAATTGACCTGTTTGATTTCACTTTTAAAATGTTATTGATTTATTTGGAATGGAAGAATTTGTAACATGCAAGGCAAAGTTACGTAGGAATATGCTGGATTCATTAAACTAAGAATATATGGAAATCAGGGGTTACTACTGTGTGCCAAAAGAATGCACAATTCTGTACAAAAACATATTTTAAAGTTCCTAATCCAGTTAACCGTCTTCTCAGTAAAAATTTTCAATATGCAGCACAGATATGATCTTAGACTGAATTTCTAGTCTGAATTTGTCATTCTAAGGGAAAGGTCACAAAATGAAAATATCTTATGAGAAGGTAACAATATGAGAAGAAACAAAAAAAAATTAGAGAAAGACAAAGTCAAATAACACAAGCCAAAATGAATGTGGGTATAGGAATAACAATTTGCATATATTGAATTTCTGTATGCAGAATGAAAGACAGAAACGCAGGTTACTTTTTTCTAGCAGAGAGGGGAAAAATGCATAATGTTTCCTCTGAAAATTTTGTAAGGTGCTTTTGTTTTCATTGCAATAGGGTTATTAGAATATATCAGGTTATTTAGAAATCTCATAGTTACATTACGAAGTATTTCAGCAGTTGTCTGTGCATTAATGGGAAGGTACAGGGGGTAGTGATGGGAACGTATTTAGAAAAGACGTATATTCCGTTTTGCTTAGTGAAGTGTTTCTTCCCTCAGTATGGAAAGTGTGCAAACATGCATTAAATATGCATTAGACAGTCATTAGATATATATTAGATAGATTTATGAAGTTTCTAGTGAAGAATTTCAGCATGATAAATAAAGTAAGTCTCTAACAGCATGTATTTCTGTCATGGATCCCTTTTACATCTATACTTTTCCCATCTGTGTATGTACATTTTGTATAACTTTGCATAGCTGTTTTTTAACTTAGCCATTTTAGATATTTTGATTGAGCTTACCTCCAGCTGAAGTGGTAAAGATTAAGAATACAGATGTTGAAATTTATCTGAATTTGTTTTCCTTTTCTGAGTATATAATTTTAAGATACGGAAAAAATATATTAGTAAATTGGCACTACTTTTTGGTTCTTAAGTTCCATTTACAGATTTTCTGTACTAAATTTCCATAGACAGTATCTTAAATCATTAACATTTCAGAGTATTTGAGGCAATCTTGTATTTTTGTGATTTAATTGTAAAAATTAGTATATTGGTTTTAGATGAGATAATCAAAATAGAAAATTACTATGTATTGCCAAAAGCTTTTAAATAGGAATTGGGAATAGTTAAAGCTTGAGAATTTATTACTAGCTGGATCCCAGTCCAGACCACCATTTTTTCCAGGTATCTTGTAGGATAAAAAAACCTTAGTGCCTAGTAAAACAGTTCAAAGCAAACAAACAGAAACAAAAAAACCCCACTTGCCAGAAGTCAGACGTTATAGGGTCCCTTAGGGAGTGACTGTGCGAAGCAGCTAGTGCCAGTCAGAATGCACGCAGCTTCAGGCTAGTATTTAGCCCTGTGTGACTGTCACAGAAACTATGGGTGAACAAGGACCACTAGAGTGAGGATTTAAGAATAACAAAATTCTCTAGGGAAAACTAAGCCTCCTTCATTACATTGCTCATAGAGAGAGGAGGAAGTCTGGACCTGCACATCCATTTGATACCTATGCTTTTGATAAAAACTTTGGGTTTTTTTCAGGGTGAAGTAATAGCCATGGACAAGATAGCTAACAAGGTCAAAAAAATAAAGCAGAATGCTGAATTGCTGCAGTTGAATTGCATTAAGGCCTTTTGCTATGATGGAAGAAAGGCACTTTCTGTTGAGAAGAGAGAAGATGAGCAAGGTAAACAACGTGAGTAGTAGTAGCTTTTAGCAGAAAATAGCAATCAGTTTTGCACTAATAGTAACAAACCTGCTAAAGGTCTGCAAGTCCTTGAAATCTTGGCAGATACCTAAGTTGCTTCAGCACTGTGAATGCGCGTTTGTTTTCTGCTCTTCTGTTATCAGCTTCTCCATGAAGCAAATACAAACCTCAAACTATCTGGCCTTACACAACGTAATATGCTCAAAGCAAATGCATTCCTTTCCCAGACAATGTCGAAGACTGAAAAAGCCTTAAAGCTTCTTTCTTGATAATGTTTAACTCCATACTTTGAATTGTTTGACTTAGCCTTGGCTTTTCTGCCTCGGAAAACTTGACTTTGACTCGGCTTTTCTGCCTCAGAATCCTCATCTGTAAAATGAGGTTATTAATGCCTAACTCCCAGGAGTGCTGGAAGGTTTGGTTCATTGATGTTTGTTCAGCTGTTCAGGGAAAAGTTTTATACAAGTACAGTGTATTATTTTAAGTTAATTTCATTTGCTTTTCTGAAGTGCTGTATTTATGATACTGGTTCTGTTCCCATGATGGAATGAATAAATGGTATCTGCTGTCCTGATTATTTTTAGTTTGTTGTGCAAAGTATGCTGTTCTTTTTTATTCTATTTTATCCCGGTCACTGGTTAGCCTAAGCAGGAATCAGGTTGCATAACTCACCTTCCTTGTCCCTGTGCCTTACACTTATTCCTGCTTTGGAGGACTAAAGGTACTTTCTTAATAGTCTTTCTATGAACATAAAATATTGTAGGTAGTATGTAGCACTTACACAGAAGAACAAGAGCTAGCTGTAATACGGAGAGATGAAGGCTTTTCTGTACATCCCTGCAAGTAAGACATGACATATTTTGAACATTGCAGTTATGGATCAGAGATAGATAAATCAGACAAATTTTGTAGTGCTGGAACAAGCTAGATAGCAGTAGTATGAAGTCACTCACTTGTTTTCACTTGTGACCCAACTTGAATATTTGAGGAACAGAAGGAAAAAATGAGGTAAAGCATATATATGGCTCTCTTCTTCACTGATTATGCAGAGATACATGTATGGAGCTACTTTTGTCTTGGTGATGCTGAGCGGAAGAGTCTCTCTAGCACTAAGGCGACAGAAATATTTGGGCTGTTGAGCCAGTGGGATTCACATGAAAGGATAGGCTCTGCATATAGAAGTTACATGTTCCCTTATTTATCCAGGTAATATCCAAAAATTGTTCTTGTATCCACAATCCTTGTTTACTGAATTGTTCTGCTGTAGAGACAGCAGGTGTCACACATTAGAACTAGTAATATTTCATGTTAATATGAAGTGCTTTATTTTCTACAGATATATACACATCACAAGAAATCGTTATTATATAGATAGTCCAATTATTATTATTTAAGGCAGTCTTTATGATTAACTACAGGCTTCTCTCAGTAAAGATTTACACACTTGGTTCATTTATGAGCTGAGTGTGGTTCATTACAGCCTGTATGTACAACTCTGTACCCAGCACCTCTGGCCAATCATATTTCAATATTTTTTCGTTACTTTTACATTTTCCTTTCAAATTATTAAATTAAGGTTAAAAGATATTGTTGCCTAAAGGGACGCTGGATTGTTTGAGCTCACAGAACTAAAACTCTTTAGTTTTCTGGGAGATGAAATTTATCACTAGCAGTGCTGAGACTTGTCTCTAGCTGAGATTACTTTTGCAAACACTGTCTATCTATAGAACATAAATGTTTCATGTCGAGGAAGCAGGAAAAGCTTGTCCTTACCTGTGGTGGAGTCTAAAGGAAAGAAAGCCACATTTTACATTGCTAACTGCTTTTTATAGAAGGACCTCCATTCTTACCAGAGTCATTTGATCGAATTCTTCTTGATGCTCCATGTAGTGGGATGGGACAGAGACCAAACATGGCTTATTCATTGACTTTAAAGGAAGTGACTTCTTATCAGCCACTACAGCGCAAGCTTTTCACTGTGGTATGTATTAATCATTCGCAGATAAGCTAAATTGAACTTAAATGCTTTTGCAGCATAAAACTTCCTACTGAAAAATGGTGCCTCGTTTTCTCTACCTTTTCAGCAGTTAAGCAAAGAAGATAGTGCTAGGATTCAGTTAACCTCTCAGCTCCACCAGATCTATTACTAGGTGAAGTGAATTCATTGGAGCATGGGAAAGGTTTATGTAAGCCACAGTATATAAAAACCTTTGTATGTGGGTTTTTTTATTCCTTCAATTTCCTCTGTTTTAATTTCTAATAATTGCAAGGGTCTAAGTCATGGAGCAGGTTAAAGTCTTTTCTCTGCAGCAGCACAGAACACTCTACATAGAACTCCCATGCTGTGGTGCTGTGAGGTACTGTGGAATATGAGATGGAGTACAAAGCCAGGAGGCTGTATTACATCTCTTCGTGCTAGTGGGAGTGTGCTTGGGCTGATGCTGAAAGATTTCACGAAACTTGTCTAAATCTGAATTATCCAAAGTGAAGCACAGCTCGAAAAGCAGCGTAGATGTAGCTTCTATACCAAACATGTGTAAATGGTTAACATCTAATATCACTGATACTTTGTATCCATGATTGGCAGCAGGTAGTGAAAACAGAACCAATCTGTCTGAGATACACAGAGCTGTACAAGTAAGAAATCTTACAAGGTGAATCATCTCAATGACATTAATAAACTGCATGAGCTATAATGATGACTTGGAAAGAAGAATCTTCTAATCTGTGGGATCCTTTGCTGTATTTCCTGAGAAGAATTAGTTTCTTAATGCCTTAGACAGAAAGATTTGAGTTTAATTAGGTGCTAAGTTTTAATATTATAGCTTAATGGTTTCTTGGTTAATGTTGCTTAACATGAAAGCTTTTGCATTTCAAAATAGGTGAACTATTGTTTATTTCTCCCTGCAGGCAGTGGAACTGCTGAAGCCGGGAGGTGTTTTAGTGTATAGTACATGTACGATTACACTCTCTGAAAATGAGGAGCAAGTTGCTTGGGCCCTGAAAACTTTTCCATGCCTCCAGCTTCAGCCACAGGTAATAGTATTTTCACCGTGCTTCACACAATCCAGTGAGCTTGTTTTGACACTGTAAAGTTGCACACTATATTTACTATCAATAAATCTGTTTTTCACTGCAGACAACTGCAACTGCTGTGGATAGAAAGAACACAAGTCTTTCTGAGGCTCTTTTAATCTATTTTTGTATTTAACTGAGCTTCATTAAGGGATCATTAAGTAGTTTTCTGCTGTGTACAGTGGTTGTTTTGATTTGTATAACAGTTTAAAACACAACAGGGACAAAAGACAGTTCAGACAGGTAAAAATTTATCTTACAATTGTTTTTTTAATGCATGTATTTTATTCTCTTTTTATGCACATTCACTGCCACTTAAGCAGTGAAGACTTGCACAAAGGATGGGAGATAAATGGAAGAACCTTGTGTTTTGAGGAAGGAGGCTTTTATATGTATGGCAGCTATATTTGTATTATATAAAGGAATGAGGGAACAATTTCAGGCTTCGTAGCCCAAGAATGTACCTTGTCATTTCTGGAGTCAGTGCCTACCATTCAGATGTCTGGGACATGCTAGAATTTTTTATCTATACTACATACATTCCAACTGTATATTACCTTCATTAGTACCTTGAGGGAGTTTAGCATCAGACTGTATGCGTGTCTCTTCCTCTTTGTCGATGTGATGAGTTGGGTGGGTTATTTGTTTATCATCATGGCTTTGAGGAAAAGTATAACTCTGATACCTGTTTAACTTATTTATACATTCTGTGATGACTTTTATCTGTCTTAAGAAGTTTAGATGCATCTTTTAACTAAAAAAAGTATATATAGAATAGGTCTACAATGAGAAATTATATGAAGGCTGATAAAGATTTAACAGAACTGAGGTTTTTCTTACAAGATTTGTATGTCTGGGTTCTTCTGCCTGCTTTCTCACCATCCATTACTAGGAATTTTTCAGTTCCAGCTGTTTCAACTGAGATTATACATTTTACCTTACAGCATAAAAATTGTCCTTAATAGAATGACAACGCAAAACACAAGCCCTGTTAACTCAGATGCAAGATTAATTCTGGTTTAATAGACTTCACCAGTAATACCAGTCTTGAATAAAGCACTAGTTTCCACACACAAATGTCATATCTGTAACAATTAAGCTTTTGCATGTAGTATATTTTAAATGAGATGACACTGAATTAATTACGCACAGGTAGTTTATAGTACCTTATAAGCAGGTCCCTAGTAGTGTAAATGAAGGTGATCTTTTCCCATGAACAGAAAACTCGAGTCTAGGGTTGACTTACCTCATGGTCACTTATGTATTTCCCACATTCCTTAGCCTTGCAGTGGACTCCTCCTTACACACCCAGTCCACTGTCTCCCACTTTCTCAGTTTGGCAACAGATCCTGGAGTCATGTTGGTTAAGCTAAAAACAGGAGATGGAGCCATAGGTGTTGATCTCCTAGGTGGAGGTTACTGCATGGCAGCTGATCCTTTTGTCTGTTCAGACTTACTTCCTCTTGGGGATGCCTCACACAGGCATTAATGTATATCAGCTTAAATGTGGTAACTTAACTGGAAGGAAGAAGTAGAGGAAAACATTGGTATGTCTTTGAGCAAGTCCCTTGATTCTCTGTAATACTGTTTTCCCTAGACTTTGACTTTTCTGTCCTTCTATTAGATTACTTCAAGTCAGTACCCCTGTCTCCATTTGTATGATTTTTTTTTCTTAATTTGCAATGGACACCTCTTTTTGTGTCTTACCTGGAAAGTACTGAAAGCCTGCTGAGGGAAAGGAAGAGATGAATCAGCTGCAGCCTCTTTGCTGCCCAGCTTTCCAGCACACAGTACGTGGTTAAGCAACTAACTCACATCATGTGCTGACTGGGTGAGCTCATGTGTTAGCGAAGTGCAGGGGCTCAAAAAAACCCTCTGCTGTAGGCTGCATTATAGACTACACTAGACTAAATTTACAAAGGAGATCTATTTTTGATATTGCAATGCCAGCTTTTGCACATTTTCTTCTATCTCCTTGCCGCATACATTGAAAGAACAATCCAGCAAAGAATCACATTTTTTTCCAAGAATCAGTGTATTGAATAAAAAGCAGTCAAGGCTACTGACAAGAAATGCTGAGAAAAGGGCTGTGATTTTAAGCCCTTCTCCTCTGCAGGGTTTTGATGCCAAATGTCCTCTCCTGAATTCAGATACCTAAGCTGTTCCTTTCTTTCTCTGCCTCATATAAATGCACATAAAACAGTACTCCTTTTTACCTGTTAGTCTAATTACATGATATAGAAAATCTGAAGCTCAGATTTTTCTGCTGCATCATTTTCCAAAATGAAGCCACTTCAGGAAGTAAAGTATTCTGGACTGTGGCTTTCAGTCTCTCCAGCTGAAGTTTTTAATGTGAAGAATCCACATCTTTTTACTACTTGAGTATATTAGTAACTGGCTAATGAATCACTATTTTTTGACTTAACAACTCGTAGCTGTTAGTACGCAGAAGGACTGCATCATTTTAAAGTGGCAGCCTAAAGCCTTTAGACCTTACTGTCTGGTGATAACAACTTTCTTGTGATGTTTCAGTCCTTTGACTAATGAATTGATTTAGGCCTGTGTACCTGTCCTCAGTAAGTGCTCTAAACCACTGGGCTGAAGTGGATTAGGTGCACCACCACCTCCTCAAAGTACTTTGGACCTTGTTTATGTGCTTGTATGTATACACATTGGCCAGATGAAAGCAAGAAAAATAGGGCCACATGACTTCTAAGTCCTCCTGGCGTGTACGATATAAAAACTAGCTTGTCCACATTAACAGTCAGGCAGCTTTGCATATACTCAGTGGAATACACTTATGGCAGTTAAGAACTTTACTGATGCAATCAATAATTTGCTTTTCTTTGTCACTTAAAAAGGAACCTCACATAGGAGGAGAAGGCATGAGGGGAGCTGGACTGTCACTTGATCAGTTGAAGTTGCTGCAGAGATTTGATCCATCCGATATGACATTGCAAGGAATGGATATTATTTCTTTGCAAGACTCCAGGGAGGATGATCTGATTTCACGGGCAAATAAGGACTGTATAGGATTTTTTATTGCAAAATTTATTAAATTGAACAGTAAATAAGCATTTAGGAATGGAACCTGAAAAAATACCTCTGTGAGTCTAAGAACAGTTCAGACACGTTTCTTACTGCTGCAATGTTGCCAAGCCAACGGGCTGACGGCAGGGTTGCTATGGCAGCAATAAAATCTGCCAGCTGTTCTGCTGGGAAAGAGCCACAGGTTGCAGAAAGTCATAGTTGGGGGAAGGGTAGAATCATTTTTAAGTCTCCATTTGCTTTTGTATTTACAGCAGGTCAGTGCATGGATGACACGCGTGTTCACTCATACTGCTGTCTGGTGAGGCACTTACCTAGCGCAGCAAGCATAGGAACTGGGTTTCTCTGGAAGGGGATGTAAGCCACTTTATTAAATGCAAACATAAATAAAATAGATGGGAACTATTACCGTGAATTTTGCAAAAGTTTCTATGGAGATTTACCAATTGTTAATGTTTCATTAAAGAGTGCTTTACAAAACGCTGTAACATTTTACAAAGAACTGTTTTATAAGTTGATACTTAGAACCTCATTTCTCTTTTATTTTAATACAAGCAAGATTCTCTGTACACATAGTATATACACAAAATACGATTAGGCTTTGTAGCATGTCTTTTATAGCAGCATGAATATATTAAACCATCTCAGTCTGGGAATGTAAATAAATATTGTTTTAACATCAAACTTCCCATGCATTAACTGTATTGTTTCTGAAATAGCCTATTGGACTGGCTGACAAGTGACAATTTTAAAATCAAACATTTGCAACAGAAGGGGCTACAATTGTGATTAATATATCAAAAGACAGAAAACTGCATAATACCATCTGAAATGTTGCAAACAATTAAGAATATGTATTCTTTGTTGGTTAGAAAGCATCACCAGCTAAAATCATATGAAAACTGAAACTAGGGAGCCACGCTAACGAGAACTGCCTTAATACACCGCTCAAAGTTTTAATAATCTAAACTTCTTAAAGGTGTTAGATGTATTTGAAAATTCTGCTTCAGTTCCAGAGATGTTCTCCTTTTGAACAGTATTCACTTTTCTCAGTACTGCTGGAACTGACAATAGCACTAAAATCAGAGGGGAAAAGTACAGTTCAAAAATGTAAACTGACATCTGTTGTGTTTGTTTTCTTACTCTTGCTCATCAATTTCGTTTTTAAAAGCACTATCTAAAAAATGTCTGTCTTTTCACACGTAACTACTTGGTTGGATTAAAAAGGGTGATACTTCTTTTGTAATTTGTCTTTATGCTGTCAGAATTGCTTTTGCATTTGCTCGCAAACAAAACAATTTGTAAAATTTTGTTTCTCAGTAGTCTGGTTGTTTACTTGTATTTGCTATAAATGTTTTGATACCATATGTTTTCTGCTGTTCTTAAATAAAACAAATGTCCCTTCTGCTCTGCCAAGACTGACTAGTACATCCTCTGTAAGGCGTATCCTAGCAGAATAGGATGGAATTCTTGTCTGCTATTTGTCTACTTTTGTTTTGTCACTCACTGCCATTAACCAAAACACATCTAAAGAAGACTTAAGGTCATTTTGTTTCATCAGTAGTAGCAGGTGAGCTATCCTATTTAGAATCATGAAAGCTCATACTATAAATTACAGTCTTTTTAGTCTAAATATGGCTAAAATGATTACTTGGAAACAAAAGTGATCAGTCTTTCATTGTAAGTACGTGTTGAAATCTTTAACTGAGTGCTAGCAAAAAAGCATTTTCTTTTTGCAGAATATATAAATTCTGTAAACATTAATCAGTACACATAGACTACATACTGAAATTTGCACATAAATTAAGGAACATTGTCTCCAGTTTCAGTGCAGGATTTGTACAATGCTGAATTTGAATTAATGGCTGCTGAATTTTTAGTGGAAGATTTGTTGAGACTTTCCCAGATTTCTTTAGTTTTGAATGATAAACAGGCTTTTCAAGAAGGTGATCTTACTTGATTTTATCTGAGAAGTCTCTTGGTGAGGGGGAACAAAATGAGAAAAGTAACTGACTTGTATTTGATTCCAGTGTAATTGCAGACCACACTTCACCTGAAAAAAATTACTATCTCAACTTTACTGGAGTTGTTTCTGCAAAAGTCAACTGCTGAACCTAAAAGAACACTTAGCATATTAAAGGGAAAAGCCTCAGCTGTTTCCCCTAGGCCCCTCTCTCTCTTGGTAATTGGGGAGTGGGGAGGGGAGAGACCTCTCCATTAGGCAGTTCAGAACAGAAACTGAATTAAGATGCTCCAAATCATCCCTTGAAAAAGCCAGTATCCTTCCTTTGACTACAGGCTTGGCTAAGCTGGATGGACGCCCTTCTTTTTCTTGTCTTTTCCAGTTTTACGAAACTTCAACTAGAAGTGCAGGAATACTTTCTCATTTTCACAATGTTGATGTATGGGTATAAATATTTTTCATATTTAATGGCATTACTTTCCTGCTAAAAATGCTTTACACACTGAATCATTATGCTTCAGTGTTTGATGCTGAAGCACAATCAAATATATATATATT